>LBNU01021889.1:329768-344765 GCA_014162995.1 Artemisia annua
AAAAAGAATCATCCCTCAACCCTTAGACCTAAATTTGAGTAGTTTTCAATCCTAACGAGACTATTCCCCGAGAGAACGATCAATCCCCTGGTACTTGCCACTTCACTATACTACATCGGTCAGGTACACTGCCTGGTGGGGGTTGTAAGCTTCTCAAGATCCCTTGAGAGGTAAAACCTACTGCGAAGGTTGCAAAACACACGCATCAAGTGAGATTTTTATTTTTTTCTTAGGTCTACTCATTAGACTCCTTTCTAGTGAGATATTTATTTTATTTTTCTAGGTTTTCTTTAGTCTATCTTTTTCTTTCTGCCTCTGTTCGTATTAGGTTTGTCTCCATGGATTTTGAGAATCGGCATTTAGAAGTTAGCAAGATGCTTGTAGCGCGTAAACCAAGAGAGAGGGAAATTAACACATTTAAGAAACTCAATAAACCACTCCAAATGCAAGTTGAGTTCACAAATCTTTCCCCAACCCCTGAGGAATTAAGTTACCATAGATTCCTCTTACAACACCCGTGTCCCTTGAAATATAGGAAGAAGCCATGGATTAGGAAGCATATCTATAGAAACATCAAAGTTCCTTGCATGGTTGGATACATGTTTAGAGAGCATACATACATTGACTTAAAAGCACCCATGAATATTATATCTAGGCTCTACTACAACTGGATTATGAATGAAAGGTTAAACCCCAGAAAAGACCCTTATAACCCCAAGCGACGGTGTAATTTTGTTAGGAGGATAGAAGGGGTACACATCTTTATAAGGAACTTCACTTATCAATGCGACTTTGTAATCCTAGAAGATGTTAGAGGTATTATAGACCCATATTTAGGAGAAATTGTTCTAGGGCGACCTTTTGTTGAGGCAACTGAGATGCATTGTGATCATGATAAGGGAACAGTTCAGTTTACTGATGGGACAGAAAAGATCACTTTTATGTTGCCTAACATGAATGTAGAATTGAAGGACATCGAGAATTTACCAGTCGATGTGATTCGACCCTATGAGATTAAGGATGACAGAATTAGTGATGATGTTTACTATGAGAGGAAGCAGACATACTATTAAGGCTGCATGAATTTAGGCCCTGAATACAAGCGTGATGAAAATTGGATTAAGAGTTTTGAGTTGGCGCGAAAGTTGGAAAAGAAAACGTAGAGTGACTTTGAGTCTAGCTACAAGACTCATTAATAAAGAAAACCGCTTCTCGGGAGGCAACCCAAGCTTTATTTGTTTTGTTTGGTTTGTTTGTTTGATTTTATTTGTTTCCGTATGTATGTTTTATTTTTATTGCTAACAATTCATGTTTCAAATTACATTGTAAAAATGCTTTATTTTGTTTTTAACTTCGTCTTAACTACATATAAAGGTATTTTGCAAAAAGATAAATGTAAGGGAAATCTAAATTTGTTTATAAGAACGAATTGGACATGAATTGTAACAATATAAAATGAACATACATACTAGTATTTGTTTGAGTCAAATGCTTGTATCGAGTCATAATGAAATTTTGCAGGATTCCAGGAATTAAGGTATTTGTTTTTCCAGAAATTTTTTGGAAACTAAACAAAAGAATTCAGTCAGATCAATTCTGATGGCGTCAGGCTTTAAAACCTGACGGCGTCAGTTACTCATTCCAGAAAAAAGGTTTTTAAAATTTAGTTTTTCTGCCGGATTATAAAAATTACTGCATTGTTAATCCCAGGAATCTGCAAAACTTTCATTCCACAAGCATTATATCCTTATATAGATTTTGCCGCTGATTTTACGCAAGGCTTGCCTAGATTGTTTTCTTACATTGGACAAGAAGATGGACATGGAATCAAGTTCATGACATCAAGTTTTTGGCGTCGCTTTGATCTTGAAGCTTTTATATCATCTTGGAAGAAGATCTAACCATGTTACCACACGATCCACATCAAACGAATCAGGGGAGTATTTGTTTCATTCTTTCATTTTCTTTACTTTTACATATTTTATGTGAACATTGGGGACAATGTTAGGTTTAAGTGTAAGGGGGGTAAATGAAGACACCTTATAAAATGCAATTACGCTTGATTTTTGTTTGTTTAATGGTAGATGTGTAATAAAACTAAGGGAAATATTTGTTAGTGCAATTTTAGTGCCAAATTTAAAATTTTTTACAACATATAGGAGTGAAACTTTAGGCATAATAAGTGTCTCATGGATAGGAGTTGTATTACTAGCACAAAAAACCGTACCACTCAAAAATTTTCCCCAAATACGTGAGGTTCACCCCTAGAATTGTTAGGAAAAGCATTCATTGTTGGTGCTTATGTGTGTACCGGTAGTAATTAGATTCTAGAACTTGCGTTAGTGAACATCCCAAATCCACAAGTGAGACTACATTCGTGTAGTTAGATTTACTACATGATAAGAGGCATTAGGTAACCCATGTTTTAAACCCGTAATATAATTACATTGACTACATTGGTCAAGTAATTCTCCCACACCTTAACGTTGTACTCATTTTTAGTACACGATATCCCTAGTACACCCCTGAGAGCCTATCTTTTCAGTTCTAACTTTAAGCATTTTACTTAAAGGAAGAATTTATTTACAATCCACCCCTAAATGTACACCTAAATCGCCTTAGACTACCTTGTATGCACTCATCTTTAGTGCATTATTGTTACATGTTTAAACCCTTAGTTAATTGTCTAATTGATTACATGGTTGCTAAGTCGAGTCATATCCTTGTACATATTGTTTTGGGACGATTGGGACTCATGGATAAAGTACTAATGTTATGGAGTAATGGGGATGAAGGCAATTATTACCCCCATGTATACGTTAATATTTTAAAGTACTCCAAGTTTTTCAATTATCTTAATTCGAGTCATTAGAATAGTTAATTCTAAAGTATGTAAAAGTTCAAGTGTAAGTGGAGAACCGAGGCCCCTATGATGTATATTTTGGATGGTAGGGCAAGAGTGTATGAAAAAAAAATCGAAAAAACAAGAAAAACGAAAAAAAAATTGGAAAGAGAAAAGTAGAAAAAACATACGGACTACCATCCCGTTTCCTTTTATTTTTTTATTTATGTTTTTGTCATTTTCTATTTAGCTTAAGTCGAGTCGATTCTTGGCTTAGCAACGCCACCTTGTGCATGTATTTGATCAAGATAATTAACTCGCCACGACTAAAAATACCCTTTATTCCAAAAAACCGTGTTTATCACATCCTACACCTAACATTACAACCCTTGAAAAGAACTCTTGGATAGTTTATCTTAGGTGCTTACGCTAGTGGAGGAGGTTTTCGATCCTTTCCCAAGCCTATGGTAATCTATTTGCTATGACAGGTAGCGAGTGATATTTTTCCATTTCCATTTAGTTATATAGGTTTATAACACCCGAGAGATAAGAGTATCCAATCACTATTTGTGAGGTGCTAGTATATGATTTCCATGCTTGTTATGACTAGGGTGGAATGACTATTTGTTGTAATTACTTTTATATTAGTGTAAATGACCCCTAGCTCATATTTTTGATTGGAATAAAAGCGCATTTGCTTGAGGACAAGCAAATCTCAAGTGTAAGGGTATTTGATGAAGCGAAAAGTGTTACGCTTTTAGGGGGTCATTCAAGCCCTAATTCGTAATTATTTGATCAAATATTGCCTTAAATCATTCCTTTTGTCATTTTAGGTACTTTGGAGAAGAAATATGGAAAAGGAAGCATTTTGGATGTTTTTGGAGCATAAAAGTGAAGAAAACGACAAACTCAAATTATGCTGGAAACAGTACCTGACGGCGTCACTCTTTACGAGGTGACGGCGTCACGCTTTGACATAGAATTGGATAAGTTTTAGACGAGACGGGCCAGAAAGATTTTAAGGCTTTTACACGTGACAGCGTCACGTGTAAATTTACCTAGGCCGTCACGTTATAACTTAAAGAGAGACGGCCAAAAGAGATTTAAAGAGGGGCGGCGTCAAGAGTAGATCTGAGCAATCCGAGAAGGGTTTTAGCGGCGAGGTGAAGGCGTCATGAGTTAAAACGTGACGCCGTCAAGTTGTAACATCTATATATAATTTTCTAATTTTCATTCATTAAGTGTGGAACTTTTGGGAGAACTTTAGGGATAAAACCCTAGGTCGTGGTTTACTGTATTTTCAGGTGTTTTTCACCCTTGAATCATTCATGTTCAATTAAAGATAAGTCTCCTTTCAAATCAATCAATATGTCTATGTGTTGCTTGATTATATCTTATGCTTGTCTTTACTTTAACATGCTAGGCTAGGTTTTTCTTGTGTTTGCTTAGATCTAATGAAACCTAGCTATTGATTATTTGTTGTTGGTTTATTATTGATTGTTGTAGGTGGGTGATGTCGATGTTAGGCTTACGAAAATTGGCTAACCTCCTATACAGTAACTTGCTTGAACGTCTTAAGAAACATGAATCGGATGTGTACTACGATTATATGGTTGTATTTAATGCATAAGCGAATTCTAGTAATCCCATATTAGGATCTTTTAGTCGGCTCGACATAGGAGTGAAGTAGGAGCTTATAGAGTTAGGGAAGATCGTACACGGCCCTACGAATGGTTTAAAGGAATACAACCCGTCATCCACACAATTGTAACAAACCAATTAACCGGTAAAAGATAGCTAGGGAGTAAGGAAATCTATGTAAACACACTTTTCTTCATATAAGTTTCACAACCAATTTAATTTTCTTGTTATTTTATTTTATTTGCATTAGTAGATATTTGGGTTAGTTGATTAGCAACTAATTCCGTCCACCCTTACAAATACCCGAGATTTTACTTGCTTTCATAAAATAAAAAAATACAAAAAGAATCAGCCCTCAACCCTTACACCTAAATTAGAGTAGTTATCAATCCTAATGACACTATTCCCTGAGAGAATGATCAATCCCCCGGTACTTGCCACTTCACTATACTACATCGGTCAGGTACACTGCCTTGTGGGGGTTGTAAGCTTCTCAAGATCCCTTGAGAGGTAAAACCTACTGCTAAGGTTGCAAAACCCACGCATCAGAGCAGTACTTCCTTGTACAAGATTATGCTCTGTGGGAAATCATCATGTTTGGCGATTCATTCAAGCCTAGTACTTCTCCTGAAACAATTGATGGCAAGGTAGTTCAAAAGCTAAATACTGGTCCAGTTACTAGTGAAGAAAGGCTTCAGGAGAAGAATGATTTGAAGGCTAGAAGCTTGCTTCTAATGAATCTTCCCAAGGATCAGATCATTGCTTTCAGCAAGTATACAACAGCAAAGCAATTGTTTGATGAGATTTGCTCAGTGTTTGGTGGTAATGATGCTACCAAGAAAACTCAGAAAACATTGTTGAAGCAGAGTTATGAAAATTTCTCTGCATCTGGAAATGAATCTATTGACAGCATCTTCATAGGACTTTAAAAGATTGTGACATAGTTGATTGTCTTTGGAATTAAGGTAGACAAGGAAGACCTCAATCTAAAGTTCTTAAGGAGTTTGCCTTTAGAGTTTCAAACTCATGTGATTGTCTGGGAAAACAAACCAGAGATTGAAACAATGAAACTCAATTACCTTTATAATAACTTTAAAATCATTGAACAAAGTTTGAAGGAGGCTGGTAAGCTAAGTACAAATTCTGGGAGTTTGGCACTGTTATCATCTTCTGTTGATGATTGTTCTGATGATGATAGTGACGAAGATAATGTTACTGCTGGTCCTCCTGTTTCCACTGGCAGTGCAAGTGTTACCACTGCTAGCTCTAAAAAGAAGGTTGTTGGACTTGGAGATCCTACCTTCCATGCTTTTATCTCAAGCCAAGTCAATGGTTCAAAACTAACTCATGAAGATCTGGAGCAAGTGGATGATGATGATTTGGAAGAGAGGGATATCAAGTGGCAGGTTGCACTTCTAAGTTTGAAGGCTAAAAAGTTTTGGCAGAGGACTGAAAGATAAATTACCATAAATGGTAATGAGACTGCAGGCTTTGACAAGAAGAAGGTGGAATGTTTCAACTGTCAAAAGTTGGGACACTTTGCTAGAGAATGCAGAAAACCTAAGAAGCAAGACAACAGGTCTACTTGGTACAAGCAGGAAAAGAAGAAGGAGCCAACAGTGGAAGAGCCAAAGGCCATGTTAGCTATTGATGGTGTTAGCTATGATTGGAGTTACATGGTTGATGAAGAAGAAGCACCTTCAGATGCTGCTTTGGTTGCTATAGAATTTGCTCTAATGGCATTCTCTGACTCTGAGGTACATAAAATTGATAGTTGCTCTAAATCTTGTAAAGCTTTAAAAGAGTGTGATAGACTTAGGGAACTGTTATGTAATCAAGCAACAAAGTTAATGGATTCTAACTACAATTTATCGAACCATAAAAGAGGTTTATCAGTGTTAGAAAAACAGTTAAAACATTATAGGGCAAATGAGTCTAAATACAATGATGATATTGGAGTTTTAAAAAGAGATTTAGACTATAAAATTGCTGTTAATGAGGCACTTAGAGATGAGCTACAGAAACTTAAAAAGATGAATGAGAATGTCAAAATAACTGTTGACACTTTAGCCTATCAATCTGAAGGAATTAATAAGATTTGGGAAGCATCAATTGTGAATAAGGCTAAGTCAGGTGTAGGATATAATACAGTACCTCCATCACTAAGAGGTGTTCCATCACCTCCTGGTATTGACATAGCACATACAGGGTTAGAAGAGTTCTAAGAACCAATTCTTGAGTATGGCCCTCCCAAGTTTAAGAAAAGTGCTAGCAATGTATAGGTTAAGCATGAGACTGATGCTTTTGAGAGTGCTAGTGATTCATCTCTAGTGGATGGGAGTGTGAAGGTTAATGTAGAAACTTCTACTCACAAAGATGTTAAAATTAATACAGAGGATACTAGGAAACATGTAAATCAAACTAGGCCAACTGTAAGATATGTTGAGATGTATAGTAACAAGTCACCAGCTCCTAGGGGTAACCAGAGGAACTGGAATAACCTAAAGTNTAAGCATGAGACTGATGCTTTTGAGAGTGCTAGTGATTCATCTCTAGTGGATGGGAGTGTGAAGGTTAATGTAGAAACTTCTACTCACAAAGATGTTAAAATTAATACAGAGGATACTAGGAAACATGTAAATCAAACTAGGCCAACTGTAAGATATGTTGAGATGTATAGTAACAAGTCACCAGCTCCTAGGGGTAACCAGAGGAACTGGAATAACCTAAAGTCTCAACGACTTGGTAGTGATTTTGTGATGAATAATAGAGCATGCCATATATGTGGTAGTTTTGACCATCTGCATGCTAAATGTGACTACCATGTGGGAAGAAGGGAAGTTTTTGGGAACAAAAGGGTGAATAAAAACAATTTTCAAAAATATACTCACCCTCATACTCACAGCAACATGATTCCAAGAGCAGTTCAATTAAAATCTGGACTTAAATCTTTTTCAACTGCTAAAACTGTTAAGACTGCTTACCCAAAATCACCTGTTTCAAGTGCAAAACCAAAAACAACTTTTGTTAAATCTGCACAAACAGGTAAAAGGACCTTTTATGAGAAAAAGGCTGTTTATAACCAGAAGTGGGTACCTAAAACTGAAATTTCAAAGCCAGCAGTTTTCAATGTCAGGCCAAAAATTCCCACTGCTAAGGTTGTAAACAAGAACAGGGTAAAGTTGGGGAATACTGTGAAAGCCTCAGCAAGTTGGGAATGGAAACAAAAAGGAATTACTTCCTCAACCAATCCCAATGGTGTATCAATGACATTTGATAGATATAATTATATTGATACACGAGGCAGATCCAAGTTAATCATGGCTTGGGTCTCCAAAAGGAACTAACTCCTTTATTTTATGTGCAGGAACATCCAAAGACTAAAACAGAAGATCAAGGTTATTCATATAGTGGATGTTCAAGGCACATGACTGGCAACAAGTCCTATCTCTCAGATTTCAAACCTTTTGATGGACAATTTGTCAACTTTGGAGGTGGAGTTGGTGGTAAAGTTTCTGGTAAACGTACAATCAAAACTGGAAACTTTGACTTTGAACCTGTGTACTATGTGAAAGAGCTTAAGTATAATCTCTTTAGTGTGTCACAAATATGTGACAAGAAAAACAAAGTTCTTTTTACTGAAAATGAATGTTTTGTTCTTGACAAGGATTTTAAGATGCCTGATGAAAGTGATTGGCTCCAAACAGTCAGTCCCAAATCAAACTAGGATATGGTCAACTAGGTTAAACAGCTTGTGCACAATCTTCCTGGAGTATAGTGTTTTCCCGGGTCGTTAAGTCCCAGCGAGGTGTGAAATTGTATTTAAAACGAATTGTGATCGCGTGAATTTGAATGGGAAAAGGATATGAGTGATTATACTAAGGAAATATAAATGAAAATGACTAAGATAAGCAATATCAACAAAAACGTGAAACCAAATAATTTAGAAATGTATTTAAATTTTAAAATGTACGTTTAAGTTAAAAATAACGTAAACGTACAAAATAAAAAGTGAAAAGTGAGCAGTATTAATCCTACGGGGATGAAAATTACTTTTTTATAAACCTAATAATAAAAGAAAATTTTAGAAAAAAGAAAAATGTTTTTATAGCTTTTTAATTATTATTAATTAATAACTATTTAATTACCTATTAAACTAATTTAAATTATTAAAAATGCTAAAATAACTTAGAAAATTATCAAACTTTTTCTAAAACTAATTAACCATCACAGGAATCCTAAAAAATTATAAAACTTTCTAAAACTTATAAATAAGCTATTTGAGAAGTTATTTACTTATTATTAATTAAAAGCTAATTAAACTAATTTAATTATAAAAAATAGCAAATGAACAGTGAAAATTATGAAACTTTTTCTAAAAATACTTTATAATTATAAAAAGCTAGGAAAAATATAAAAAGATGCAATTGCTTATTAATTATTAGAAATACTAAATGAAAACAGATAATTATTAAAATTTTTATACAAATACATTAATATAGCAGAAATCTAGAAAAAAAAATATAAAAACATGCATGTGCTTAATGAAAAACCAGAAAAATAAGCTAAAAAGATTAAATAGCTTAAATAGAAGCTATCACTTTAAATAAAAGGGTGGGAATCTAAAACACTAAACATGCTATAGGGCAGATGGTGCTCTGAGTTGGTTTGGTGCCTGGGTAACCTTGAGGTCAGGGGTTCGAATCCTACAACCCACATTTTTTACACAACTATTTTTTTTTTACTTTTTTCTTTTTACAAAACTTAGTGACTACTGATAATTACCAACTTTTGTGAAGTCCTTTTAACTAAAAAGCCTTAAACAAGCTTATGCAAGATTAAAAATTCCAACAGTGGTGAATTATGAGTTTTAAATGAGATTTGTGAAATAAGCAGTTAACCAATAAGCACATGAGCATGATCCAAAGTCAAAAGCAAACAAGCACAATCACAAGCAACACTTAACAAGCTAATATCCACAATTAACAACCTAGGATCAAGCAGAAACACAAAGAAATCAAGAAGCTCACTTACACTGAGTTGCATCAGCATACATGGCCAAAATGGGCAATTTGGGAAGAGAAAATAAGGAGGGGAATAAGCAAACTAGGACAAATAAATGAAGTATCTAACAACTCAATACTACTAGCTTCACAAAGCTACAAAAATCAAGAAAAATGCTAAATAAATGAGCAAGATATGGTCAAAAGAAAATGGGTCAGTGGGGGCAAAAGCCTGGGTGCAGGGGAGGTGAATGAGCAATCAGGCAACTTTGGACACAGATTTTGATGAGCAAATGAGTTCTAAAACCAGATTCTCTTCTTGATTTAGATACACCAGCAACGAAAGAACACAAAACAACACTAGTTATCTATTTCCAATCTCTATTGAACCCTGTGCATGATCTAGAAAACTTGCCCATTTTAAGAGTTATGACTTTTGACTTTTTGATGTTTTCTTAAAAGTTGACTAAGGTGAGTTTTGTTTGATTCCTATTGACTGAAAATGATATAATAAGCTATTATGATACTGAAATAAGTTATCTTATGATATGTGTCGTTTTACACATATCTTTTCTTCCATTTTTCGAACCAAAACGATCAAAAACACATCAAAATGATCAAATAATTTCACAAATATCCTTGGAGTGTGTTTTTGTGTATTTCAGGTACAAATGGATTGAAAACAAAGCAAATGAGAGCAAAACAGAAGTTGGATGGGAAAACGGAGCATAATGGAACATTACCGGATCGACTCGACACCATTTAGAGCATTTATTGAAGAAAAATTACAAAAAAANCCTTAGTGCTTTTTAGGACCCCCTTATTATACCCCTAGCATTATTTCCCCTTTAGCTTAGTCATAGTTAGCTTTTAGATTAGTTTTTAGCTTCTAAAATTCCTTTAGTTTCGCTTTTAATGTAGCTGCTTACACTTTTCCATTTAAACTGCTTATTGGTTAAGATTTAGAAAAAGCTTTAGTTTCAAGAATTGTTCATTTTCATGTTTTCAACAAGTTTGAGCAAAAAGTTTTGAAAAAAAAATTACAAACAAAAGAGTACCAACAGGAATCGAACCTAGGTCATTTAGCTCACACAGAACTAACAAACATTTCCCCTTTTACCATCTGAGCTCACTTGTAATTCTTGTTATGGTTTATTTAGTTAATTATTTAATATAGTTTAGGTTATTTAGCTTATTTACAATTCAGCTTTTAGTTGCTTATTTTCTGCTTATTTTTTAACTGTGCCCCCCCTTTCTATATTTTTCTTAGGTTAATATAAATTTGTAGTATTTGTTAAAAAAGTATCGTATTTTTTAGAATAGTTTTAATATTTATTAGAATTTAATTAGTAATAAATAGTTTTTAAATCATAGTAATTAGAATTTTAATCAAATTTTTAATTTTCTTTTTTCTAAAATTTACTTTTGTCATCTAGTACGTAGGATAAATTGTTTGTATGCCCGTAGGACTTGCGTAGCTTAAATTTCACGTTTTTACTTGCACGTTGACGTTTATTTAGAATAAACGTCACGTTACTTGTTTAAATTGTGTTTTAGGATTTCCCGCTTCCTGATTATGTTTCCCGTAGTATTTTAGGACTTCTCTAGTTTTCCTTTTGCCTTTTGTTCCCTTTTAGGTTGTTTCATTTTCATTTACGTTTGTTAATTTTCCAATTTCCGTTAATTTAACGTACAACAAAACCAAATAACCTTTCTCAACCAAACATACAAGATTTTAATCTTGATCTTTTCTCGAAACTTTCCATTCACACCTCGTTGGGGTACGACCCGGGAAATCACTTTCCCGGTCTTAAAAATATCACATTGCACGAGTTTACGAGGTAATCCTTTTAACGAAGGGTTTACTTGTATTTCTCCACGTCTTGTTGTCCTCACGATTACATTGACCTCACTTTGTTGGTATTTTTGATAAATTGTTTTGTACAAAAACACAACGAATCAATTATCTAACATTTATTGACTAATTACGGCGTTGAATAATAGGATCTCCAAAGAAGACGGCAAAAAAACATGTGACTGACTTTATATATATACTAGGGCCATAACTTTACTTGCTTTACCTTTGAGCCACCACTGAGTTGGGTCAAATTGTGGAAATATGGTCTAGTCTAAACTGTTGCACGAATTTCTTTTGGCGAATTCAGTTTAGGAAAATCAACACATTCTATTCTTAAACTATGGTCATATTTTAGACTTTTGTCTCAATGTTGTGTTCAAACATCACATTTATGATTTATGTAACCGTTCTGCGCCATTTTGATGAAGAACATGGTTGATTCAACAATTTCTTCTTAGAGTCACGATGAAGAAAGTATAGGAAACCCATTGGCAATATAATTGTAAATATTTCAATAACTTCGTTGATTCGAGAATGATTTTATCGGATAAGGAATCTTATTTTAAAATATACTTCAAACTAATATATTACTCCGTAATTACTATGTTGGTCTAGTGGTATATAAGTGTGGTCATCAATCGAGTTCAAGTCTCGTTCTTTTGTAAGATGAATGAATGATACGAGCTTGTGAAAAATTGTAGTTTAAAAGTAATATAAAAAAGTACTAAAGGGTGCGTTTGGTTCGCAAGTAGGATTGGAATTGGATTTGGATTTGGGAAAGGTTTGAAAGATTTGGATTTTAAGTGTAGGTTTGAATTAAATGAGGAGAGAGAAAAATAAAATAAAAAATATATATATGAGTGGTCTAAAATTTTAATTTATGTATTTATTTATATATAAATTAAGTTAAAAAAATGAGTGGTTGAATAAAATGAGTAGGGCTGAGCATGGAAGGTTCAAAACCGAACCGGACCGACAAAACCGACCGAACCGACAAAAACCGAACCGAACCGACAGCCCGTCGGTTCGGTTTCGGTTTAGGTTTTTCATGGTTTTCGGTTTCGGGTCGGTTCGGTTCGGTTCGGTTCGGCCCAATACCGACGAAAACGCACACAAACACACATGAACCGAACCGAACCGACGGACCCGACACAAAACCGAACCGAACCGACCAAATTCGGTTCGGTTTCGGTTTACGTTTTTGGCGATTTTTGGTTTTCGGTTTTGTCGGTTCGGGTCGGTTCGGTTCGGTTTTAGCCCGATGCTCAGCCCTAAAAATGAGTGGTTGAAAATTTTTAAGAAATAAAAAGTGAATTATGATTGGTTACTATCAATTGAAAGGAGCCATTGAAGGTTGGTATGAAATCTATCATTCTTGATAGTGTGTCAAAAAACAAAAGTGCCACAAAACATGTTATTTGATGTGTCTTTTAATCCATACCCACCAAAAACCTAATACCAAACTACTTTTAGACGTTTCAAATAAGTTAGTCCTTGTGAAGACGCATCTTTGATTATTAAAGGTTATAAATTTCTTCATGCCAATCACTCTCCATTTCCAACCATCTTCCTAAATGTCAAACTAGTACATATATTTTTCATATTTATATACCAATCCTAAGTTTAATAATTCAAATATCAACATCGACAACTTTATATTGCCCATATAATAATAATCATATGATGTAACCCATCTTCATTACTGTATATCTTTCTTAATCTAACCAAACATAGCAAATTTCATTATTCACAAAAATGGACAGATTGGTTAAGGCAGATGTGAATGAACTAAACCTTATGTTCACCAAAAACCAAAAATGTTCTACNAACGCTTGTTCTCGAAACCAGGCCCATATATATTTAAGGATGCAACGATTCCTATTTCGGTTGTGGGCCCACATGTCATTGAGTTCTTGACATGTTCTTCTACTTCCAAGACTCTAGAGGTTGCTTTTGTTATCACAAAAGCGATCACGTGGTGTGATAAATCACAGCTCACGTCTTTGTTAAGATTGGCTGTGATGCATGGGAATTGTTACGTTGTTTCGTCTTTGCTTGATGCTGGAGCTGATGTAAATACTTGGGAACCAGACTGTGAATCTGTTATATCTTTAGCTGTAAAATCTGGCGATATTGATACCGTTAAACTTTTGGTTGAATCTAGCTGTGTGATTGATCAAGAACACGATCGATTATTACACGTTGCTGCTTCTATGAATCGGGTGGATATATTGGAAGTTTTGTGTATGGGCTATTTAGAATTAGGTATAAATTTAGTTGATTTCGAAGGTCAAACACCTCTTCATATAGGTGCAACTCATGGTTATGTCCAAGTACTTAAGTTTTTGGTTGATTTAGGAATCGACCTGGATTTAGTTGATTTTAAAGGGTGGACACCACTCCATTGTGCTTCTAGTAAGGGGCATGTAGAAGCTGTCGAGTTTCTGTTAGATTCATGTAATTATGTGAAATATGCGGTGAACAAAGAAGGTAAAACTGCTTATAATCTCGCGGTTGAAAAAGGGTATACGGATTTATATGATATGTTGCATTTAGGAGATGTTTTACACCAAACTGCACGAAAAGGGGATATTGATGAAATGAAGAAGTGTTTGGAAAATGGAGCAAAGGTAAATGGCAAAGATCAACACGGGTGGACCGCTTTGCATAGGGCGGCGTTTAAGGGTCATATAGACGGGGTTAAAGTGTTGTTAAATCATGGTGCTCGGGTTGATTTGGTGGATGGAAGTGGCTATACGGCTCTGCATCGAGCAGTAGAGGCAGGGCATGTGCAGCTTGCAATGATTTTGATAGGTCATGGTGCAAAAGCTAATATGAAGTCGCTTGTTGTTCCTTTTGATTTGGATTCGGTTAAGAAGTATCCTGTACTTGATGCAGCTATTCGACACACGACGATAGAAAAAACTTCAATTAGTGTATCACATGTATAGTTTAAAGTTGTGCACGCATAAATTGTGCGATTAGAGAAATAGATTACTAGCTTGTTGTGTTCCATCAGGGTCTCTTTGACCCTTTTTCGGTGAACTTGTATATTGCGAAGTTAGATGGTTATTTTTAAGTTCCTTAAAACTTAGTTTGAATTGGTTATAATTTTTGTGTTGTTGCTCGAATGGTTAATTAAATGGTTGGAGTCTGCTTAGGATATGATACCATACCAACAAAAGTACAAAACCATGAAGTTTGTTAAACTATTACATACTGTTAAATGGATGACTGGTATTCAATAATCATTAGTTTTGAAGCAGAACAATATCAAATGAAAAATGAAAATTCTAATTATCTTTTGCACTAAAGTCGACAAGCCCGAATCACTTATACTTCATAGCGATTCATGTCCTGTACATATACTCAAATTCTTTTCGAGATCAACACCATATCCTTGCATTTTAAGTAGATGTAGCAACTTGACAAGGTTGCATACCATGTGTTCTTCCTCTGAAGTGCAAAGAAAAATAGTTTTGTAAAAACTAGTTAGACCACTTCCAACAGTGACGCGTTTCTTTCTGTGCCAGTTGTGTCATCCAGCGCCACATCAACACTTCACAAACTGACACACCCCTGCCTATAGTAACGTGTCTTTTTTCGTCACATATACACAAATATTATCAAAATGAGAGAAAAGTGAAATATTA
>LBNU01021893.1:0-13190 GCA_014162995.1 Artemisia annua
ATTTGTGATGAGATATATATACCACAATCTTTCTATATTATGTTCCATCGTGGTTCTGGTCTACAAGTCGACTCTTTTTCTTGCCCTACTTCCACGCCCCGAGTATCAACTCGAGAGTTATTCCTCACTAGTCAACAGCTCCTTTACACCGGCTTGGAGAAACCTTACACGTCGCTCTACACAATCTTTTTCCGACACCATGAGCTAAATGTATCGAGTTCTTTTACAGGGTAACAACCACTCCCGTTCTTAAATATGTATTTTGAGGACTAAATACCAACCGATCACTCTAACAAATACACTCATGCAAACAATTATAACAACAAACTAGTATACACACTTTGTACACTAAACAATTTTTCCAACTCTTGCGTTGAGACTTGAATGATTCTGTGATCTTTCTTGCTACAAAAGGAATCTCACAAGAATGAAGTATGATTATATGTTAGATTGTAAAGTAGAGAGAGTATATGCAGAATATGTATTAGAAGTGATAAAGAATGAGCTTGCGAATGGCTTGCTCATTTATAGGAAGAACAAACCCAGCAAAGCCACGGATTGGACGGAACCAAACGGATGGTTCCGTCCTTGTATCGTGTCTGGTTCCGTCCTTTCCTGGACAAGATATCTTCCCATAATTAGTCTTCCAAATGTAATCAAGGATCATGCCATATCTTCCATGGATTAACTTGGAGTGTAACATCCATACCTAAAATCTTTAGCATATCTCAATAAGATCAAGCTACCTATTTAAGAATCATGAATGTTATGAATGATGTTAATAAATGGATTTCTAAATATGGTTAAAACATATTTAACTAGAAGTACTAGGACAAGTTAGTTAAAGGTTATGTTTTATGTCTAAAAATAAATGTGTATAAAGGGACTAAACTTATGTTTATAACTTGTTGGCTAAAATAATTACACTTTTAAATTATTGGTCGTCTAACAAAACACGCGTAAAAGATCGTAAAATATTAAATATACATTTTTAGGACGATATTTGTATTAACAACACATATAAAAAAAAACTTAAAATTAAGAATAAAACATTAAACACTAATTAATATTATTTTTACAGCACCCCTATAATAAAAAATATATGTTATAATACACATTGTACAAACAAATAAAACACACAAAGCTTTATACAATTTACATGCTACTAAGTTGATGGTAAATATGATTTTGAAAACCGGACCGGACTAGCGGGTTCAACCGGACCGGACCAACAGGCTCAACCGGACCGAACCAACGAGTTCAACCGGAACCTGAAGTCGCCATTAGTTCGGCTAGCCAATAAAAGCCGTTCAAAAACGAAACGTAGGATGACCCGTCGGAATCGGTAAAAATGGGTGAATTGGGTCGGATTAAGATCATGTTTTTCTCCGGTTAATGAGTTCGCCATTGTTATTTTGTTGGCGTCTAAACTTTAATCACATGGTACTCGCCGCTGCAACGCGCGGGTACCCTGCTAGTATATATTTAAACCATAAACATATTGAGAATTTAGATGACCATTTGGTCTCGACTCCTCTATGTTAGCTATCGATTCGAGCATAGATAACTGAGATCTGTATAGATAACTGAGATCTGTTATACAGAGTGTCGGAGTCCATTCAAGATAGATTTGTTTGACCACAAGAAATGCTTCAATCAGGCATATGGATGGAATATAATTGATTTATAAGTAGATCATGAGTTTTTGTAAGTCCCTAAATTACCATTTAGATGATAAAAATGATGATGTTGATGAATGATGATGAATTAATGATGACGTCAATGATCATATTATTATTTTTGCAATTATTGTAATAATAAATAAATCAGAAAGGAAACGTGGATGATTGGGTATGAGTTGTAATTCACTTCATGTAATGGGCTCCCCGTCCAAAAATTGGTCGACATATTAAGATGCTACATAATGGTGATTTTATAAGCTATTGCTTATAATAATGTAATGTTTTAGCTAGATATAAAATTAAAAAGTGAGAGGTCAATTTCACAATATGTCATTAACTTCTAATTAAGAGTTAAAGTAATGGCAGATGAACCTTCAGTTACTCGATAATCACCTTGAATGAGTTGTGTGTTGTGAATTTTAGCCAATAACTCAATATGGTATAAGTTGTAGTATTCATGAATTCAACGTTCACTAGAGATGGACTTCTAGGATCAATATGTTCTTTCGACAGAAAGAAATTTATTATCATGAAATTGGCTGCTTAATAAATGTAATAAATCATAACGGGATTATGTTGCTAGTAATTTAGGATAGTTGGAAATATTGGCAATATTCTTTTGACTTTCTCTTCTCTAATCGGCCACATGATAATATGAAAAGAGATAATTATGGATGGTCTTGAGGCAGCTCACGTAACATTTCGACCTCTGGAGCACGAGTCTCCCTCTGTCGAATAATACGAGCTATCTCACCAAACAATTTGTTAATCAACTTAAGTTCATTTTCTTGTTCATTGCGTAATCGGGTAAGTATTCTTGTTTGCACCTGAGCTGGTTGGTTAGCCATAGTGTGTGTGTGAAATTTAGTTTTAGTTGTTTGACAATAAGAAGTTGAGTAACGATTGTATTTATACTGAAACTAGCCGTTAGATAACTTTATTGGAGAAACTAGCCGTTAAGACTTTATTGAAACTCAAACATAACATCATACAGAAGTCATTAACCATAAANTTGTTAATCAACTTAAGTTCATTTTCTTGTTCATTGCGTAATCGGGTAAGTATTCTTGTTTGCACCTGAGCTGGTTGGTTAGCCATAGTGTGTGTGTGAAATTTAGTTTTAGTTGTTTGACAATAAGAAGTTGAGTAACGATTGTATTTATACTGAAACTAGCCGTTAGATAACTTTATTGGAGAAACTAGCCGTTAAGACTTTATTGAAACTCAAACATAACATCATACAGAAGTCATTAACCATAAACTAGCCGTTAACCTCCCACACTTAACATAAAGAAACACACGATACATAATACAAAAGAAATTTATTCCTAAAGGTGGTTCCAGGCGTGGTTGTTATGCAAAATCACCCAAACGTGAAAATATCTGAATTGCATACCATGGCGTTCTGTGTAAACGTTCATGGCATCTTCAACACGAACGTCTGGCTCAGGGGTGGGTTGCAAATTCAAGAAAATTTCATGAAATTTATGACAATCAACATTCATTCTTGCCCACTTTCCCGTAATCTAGTTTTTGTTACGGTAAGGACCATCAGATTGTTCATTGAATCTTTCTGTCACAACTTGCCAGAAAGGTCCTTCGGCGTAGTGGAACTCATGCACATTCTGCCACATATCTGCAAGCAAGCTTTCTTCTTCGATAGACCAACGAACAGCCATTGTGAATTTGCTTAGAGAGTTAAGTGTGTGAAGTGTGTGACAAATTCTATGATAGTATATCCTATATATAGGAGTGGATAAACCTTAGCGGGATAAATTTGAAATTTGAAATTTAAAAAATAGGCGGTTAACGGTTTAAATTCAAATTTCAAAAAAACGTGAAGTACACATTTAATTCAAATTCAAAAAAACGTGCAGTACTCATTTGATACAAATTTAAAACGTGCATTACTCATTTGAATTCAAATTTAAAATTCAAATTCAAAATATGGGCGGTTAAACGTTTGAATTCAAATTCAAATTCATGAGCGGGCTAAATTTGAATTTCAAATGTATTAAAACGGCCCTATAAATACTCGTGCCCAGTTCTTCAAAAAACACACACAAATCACACATAACTCATACACAAATCACAACTTTCATCTCTCAAACCAATGGATAATCAGAATTCACCAAATAACGGTTCAGAATACAACACTCCTCCTGAATATTTGTTTCCAGTTTTCCAGAATGATAATCAACAACACAATAATCCACCGCAAGATTTGTTTCCAGTTTTCCAGTATGACACTCCACCACAAAACACTCCACCTGAAGTTTTGTTTCCATCTTTAAACAATCCACCACCACAGAACCCACAACCAAACAATCCACCACCACGGGCATTGACTGAAGATGAACTGTACGAGCAAGACATGCAAGAGTTGTTGAGGGTTCAGGCTGAGGAAGAAGAGGAGAGAAGAGCTAGTGAGGAGTACTGGGCTAGTAAACGGGCTCGGAGAGAAGCTCGTTGTGCATATCGAATCGCACATGGATTGCCCCGTGTGTCAACTAGTGATGATGATTCGAGTGCCTCGAGTGACGAGGGCTGGGTCTCGGACGACTCGTTTTACTAATTCGTAGTCTACTTGTGTGTTTTAATTGTAGTACTTCTAGTGTGTTTTAATTTCCGTTTATTAGTTAATGTTGTAATCGTAATGTTGTAATCATATTTGTACTATCCCGTATGTTCTAATATATTTCCGTTTACCAAAAGACATTACATTTTTACAAAACACTAAATACTTAAAAACATTTTTACAAAACATTTATACACAACTTAAAAAACATTTTTACAAAACATTTATACACAACTAAAAGAAAAAAAAAAGTACACCCTTGTCAGGTTGCAAAGCTCGTCGTGCAGACGGCTTGCAACCCAACGGCGAAGAACAACGAAGCCACCACGGTGTGGCAACGAGGACGGCGAGCTTGCCATGTTGGACGGCGAGGGGACGGCGAAGACCACACCCGATGCTCTTACCTGTATACTAAACAAGCTTCTAGACAAACAAATAATAAAACAAGCTTTCACCGAAGATTCTTTAGCTATCACCTAAGTGTGATTCAAATACATAGGATATGTAGTGGTAATTAATGTCGCTTGGTTCAAACTCGGCAAAGAAAAAGAGAAAGGTAATGATAATGGTGGATAAAGGAAAGAAAAGCAATTTCTCTAATTTATTGGATAATTGCCCATTACCTACTATTGAGTAATGAGTCATTGCATTATACTCTACTAAATTTATTTATTATCTTTCTTATTCATCACCCCTATAACCCCTACCAAGATGCCCTTACTATCTTATAAACAACAAATAGGGGTGAGCATGGTGCGGGTTGGTGCGGTTTTTGGTAAAAACCAACCCGCATATGCAATTGCGGTTTTTAAAAAATGAGAATGCACATCCGCGCGGTTTTGCAGTTTCGGTTTTTGCGGTTTATGTGATTTTGCGGGTTGGTTTTGTGGGTTTTTGCGGTTTTTTGGGTTCAAAGTTATTTATTTTTTTATTTTTATTCAAATTATAAATTTTTTACATATATTTATTGTAGAATAAATATATCATAAGGTTACATGATGTGTTGAAACATATATTCAAAATGATGTATATTAGTATGAAATTATAAATCTTTACAATAGTAAAAGTCGAATGAGATGAAGACTTTCATAAACTTCGATGACAAATTGAAAGAAAAATAAAGTTATATTACTTAAAAACTCAGATAATAATTAGCAATTAAAATGCGTTTGAAATAATTTATCATAAAAGTATAAACAAAAGCATTTTATCATATAAAAAAATATAATGTTTAGCGTGGGTTATTCTAAAAAATAAAAAAAATAATATTTGAATATGACGGAGTGGTGCGGTGCGGTTATTTTGGTGCGGTTTTTCGGTGAAAACCCAACCCGCACCGCAAAATACGGTTTTTCTAATTTCAAAAACTGCACCGCCGGTTTTTGTTGTGGATCGGTTTTTGCGGTGCGGATTTTGCGGTTTTTTTGCGGTTTGCGGATTGCGGTGCGGTTCCTGCTGAACAAATACACTTTTAGGCATTAAATGCTTTAAAATTCAGCATTTTAAATTTTATTGCTAAAGGTAAAAGTAATTTAAACACAATTAGACATTAAATGCCTTAAAATTCAGCATTACAAATTTATTGCTAAAGTTACAAGTAATTTTAACACATCTCCTAACAATAAATACATTCAATACATATAATTAATACTTTTATTAAAAGCGTGTGTTTCTATATACTTCTCTTTCTAGAATTTTTTTCTATAGTCTTCTCTTTTTGTTCCGGAAAAAGAGAGAAAAATAAAATGTTTGGATGTACGAGAAGCATCTAACACGGTCAAGCTAAAATTAATAATCATATATTCACAAACATCTTACACTTATACTGAAGCTATGATCTTCTTTAATGTTAGTTTGCCTTGAGAAAGTGCAAGCCACTACCAAGTCCTACATACAACTTTACAAGTGTTGGTTGACATATGATCGAACACCTTATATGTAACCTCCTATACATGTAAAGACATTTGATCGAACAACTTATTGGCATCCTCCACTACATGTAATGACAGTTGATCACACCTTATAGGAATCCTCCTTTACACCCGTTATATTAAGCGTAAAGCATTTACCTATGATCCGCAAAATCACTTAAAACCTAGCTTTCCTATTGAGAAAAAAATTTCCAGTCACAATTATTTTGTAGCGCACATTATTCCTTTTTGCTGTATTTTGTTTCCAATTTCTGTGGCATTTGTGTATCGCTTTGTACCTTGAGCTCATCTAAAAAAGCGGTTGCCTTTCCATAAAAGGGTAAAGTGCTAGGTACTCAATTATACATTCAACCAATTGTTATCTATATAATTCATCCATGTTTGTTTATTATTTTGTTGATACAAACCACAAATAACATTTACACCTGAGTATAGTATTTAAAATACAACATGTCTATGAAATACTAAATCACTCACATGCAACTTACAAACGTTTTACAAGTACCTCTCGAAACAAAACCATTACAAATTACAATACTTAGACCGTGGGGTTTTTATAGTAAAGTACGTGTTTGTTGGGCTTAAAGAGGTACCTAAAACGATATGTCGAGCGAATTACATCAACATACAAAAAGGATTGCGCCTTCAAATATATGCCGAATGGAAGCAGAGCAAATACGCAGATAAGGATAGGTATCCATAGCAAACCCTTCTGGTAAAGTACAAAAAAACTGATGCTAAAAGCGATTATCATGGTTGCCATAGATAGAAAAAGATATGATACACCGATCGTCAACTTTTCGGGTAATGATTCCAAGAAATCACTTACGGCATAAGGAGACGTGAACACGGTTAAGAACATGTGGAGGATTGAAGCTATAGATGAGAACAGAGATATAGCATCTACAACAACGAAAACCTTGTAGGTTGTTTTCGAATAAAAGATAGGGATACCATTGTTTTGGTCGTATCCTCCCGGAACCGTAAAAGCTGCAGCGAATGCCACGGTGGCAATAAGTGCGGCTACCACTATACATTGAGTAGCCATTTCCCTCATCCATTTTTCCCCTTGTGTAACCATATTTTTGTGTTCCTTTGTGAATAACTCATGTGGTGTTAGACCATCAAAGTTCCTCTGTTCTCTATAAGATGGAGGGATCACTGACTCCACTTCCTGCAGCACAAACAGATTAGAATAGTTATAGATCCTCTTATTGTTATAGTCTTACGAAAAAGAATAAATGAGTTTTATAAGATTAAAAAATAATCCTAGAAGCTCATAGTGGAATCTGTATATATATGTACCTGGAACCATAATAGTTCTAGTGGCATCTCTAAAGCACCTACTGACACATTCTCAAGCTGCTTTCGATTCACAATCTTCCCAACTAAATGCAACATATTGTTATCATTGTCATCTTTGAGAGGGGTTATCATATCCTTCATTGCGCCTATCTCGTACAATAGATTATAGATACCCGCGTGACGATGTTTGACAGCTACGTGAAACATGCTTTGATTGTCATCATTTACCTTCCATATCAAATCAGGATATCGGCGAATGAGTTCAACTAAAAATTTGGTATTGCCCATTTCTGCAGCAACAAATAGTACCGGAGAAGAGTGTGACTCCTTTATATTATCTTTACGTGTATCCTTTGAACTTGCTCGACGACGCATGTCATAAGTTTGGTAAAAAATGAAATCTTTAAGTTTCTGAGGATCCTTTCCAGCTTCTCCTCTAATTATGTCCTGGGTACCATCATGCATTTTCACAAGAAATTCAGAAATTAGCTTTTGTAGTTCCTGAGGCGCCTTGTTATCTTGCTTAATTATGTTCTGGGTTTCAAGATGCATCTTCACAAGATGTTCAGAAATGAGAATTTCTAGTTGGGGAACTTCATTAACATGCTGAAAAGATATTTCCAACTTTTTAAGATGCTCATAAATGCATTGCAGTAATATAGTTTCAGCGACCCTTCCAGAAGAAGCTGACTTCTTAATTTGGATCCGCTGGCCCTCTGAGTATATGATCAATATCCTTCTTAGAAAGTTTCACAATATCTTCCCAAATGATTTTCAAAAACTGCAATGCTTTGGTGTCCTTTTCAGGTTCTCCGACGGCGAATGCAGAAACTGAAAGCAACGACCAGAAACCAATATAAATTCATGATACAAGACATTTATGAGTAGGAAGTTATGAATGAGGTTGTATTTTAGTAATTCAACTAGTGAAGTCTGACGCAGTTCAAACAGGCTATAATCCACAGATCACGTCTCATTAGAGGTATACCTTCCGATAAATATAAATTTAAGATACATGTTATATTTTTACACAAACCAACATATAGTTTAGGGGCTCTCATTTTGGGCACTAATTAAGTCTTGTTATTTGTGCGATTTTTGCAATGACTACTAAAAATGCAACCAAATTTTGTAACACTGAATTAGTAAATTTAATGATTATATTCTGGCTGTTGTTATAATCACCAAAACTCGTGAATGGTTTGAATTAAAAAAAAAAAAAAAATAAAAAAAAAAAAAAAAAAAAAAAATGCCTGTATCAGTAGGAATGTTTACCTGACTTGAAGGTTCTTGCAATCATATTATCTTTTTTATTAGGAGATGGCGTAGGTTGAGCCGAATGTTTGGGTACACTCTCACTGCGAGGTTCTGATTGCTTATTTTGAGATGGTTGATGTGTAGCAAACACCGAGGAGTAAAGATAGTCACCCAACTTGATTGTTCTCTCAATAATATTAGATTTTTTATCGTGGAATGCTTGTGGCTTTCGAGCCAACATTCCGAGTAGAGTACTGCTCCTACCAAGCGCTGGATACATGTTCACTATATCAATTGCGATATCTGATAAAGATATGGGAAGTGGTTAGCAAGAGAAGATGATACAATCAATGNTTTTTATTCCCTTTTTTTTTTTTTTTTTTTTTTTTTTTTTTTTTTTTTTTGGAAAGGCAAAACTAGTTTATGTATACACATATCTAAATGATTTTACATATCTCAGATAATATGTGTAAAGAAGTTTAGTCTGTTAACCTCCAAGAAAAATACGAATATCTCGTTGAAGAGTACCAAAACTCATGGATAATATCTAACTGTATATAACTACCCAGTCAAGACGAGGAGCATTTACAACAATTTGCACATTATGATTATGTTGATAAGACTCGGGTTATCGACTTAAAGCATATATTTGAAAAACCTTAGCGCACAACATTCAATCAAAACTTATCAATAGCACAAAACCTTTAACAAACTTTTAATAGCGCATAAAATTCAATCTTGGCAAAATTCTCAATAGCGTAGACCTTTCAAGCAAATATAACGATGGCACAAAACATTCATCCGAACATTAACTATGGCGCACAACATTCAAACTAGCGCAAAACCCATTTAACTTCAAAAATCATTCGAAAAACTAATTAGATTTTGATCTTTGTTTCAATGAAATGCTTCCTTAAGCTTAACGCTACATCTACGAATGATTCTAAATAATCAAAACACATGTTAAACCACAAAATCTTAAGATTGGACTTAGTTTTGTTCGACCTAAACCGTGTACCCAAACACCCCTTTAAACCCACATAATTCAATGATAAGTATATACTAGTAGTTTCCTAATTAACGTGTGACAATGTCTTACACTATTTCCTATAATTTAAGTGAAAGACACACTGGTAAGTAACATTACCTATATATAACTAAAGCGCCTGTACCGACCACATAAATTATTCACAAAATGCGGGAGCCCACTGAGCCAGATTTTTGGGCTTATTTTGGGTCTGTATGAGTGTCTCCAGCCCAGATACAAGCAGCTTAGGCCCAAAATAAATTACATAACTGGCACGTTTCTACCTGATCATTTACCTATATATAACTAAAGCGCCTGTACCGACCACATAAATTATTCACAAAATGCGGGAGCCCACTGAGCCAGATTTTTGGGCTTATTTTGGGTCTGTATGAGTGTCTCCAGCCCAGATACAAGCAGCTTAGGCCCAAAATAAATTACATAACTGGCACGTTTTCTACCTGATCATTGCGACGAGATAATGCAAAAAGCAAATATGTTGTTTTTCTCTTATTAAATATTTTTCAATATCATTCCCTAGCGTATTGGGCATATTATTACGAGAGACAAGGAATAAAATTTCTCTTCTCTAATGGGGAAGCTTGCATTGGTAAACTAATGAATTACCTATTGTATTGTATTTGTGAAAAAAACAGCATCTTTAAAACGTAAAAACTGTCCGTAAACAATTGCATTGACATCATCTTCAAAACTATACTGCAACACTATTCCGAAACCCCCGTCGCAACGCGGCGGGCACCTTCATCCTTGTTACTTAACAAAACAAGGAGTACTTCTTGCTTGTTTTAATTTTTTATATTATCTTCGACATTCAAAAAGAAAAAGAAATAGATACACATACAGTTGTAGACAGAGTGTAAACAGAAAAAGGCTATATAAAATAAAACGGGTAAGTGAAGCAATGTTTTGAAACCCGGTTGGACACGGCCGTCGACCGTTTGAACCAGTTTGGGTAAAAAAAAAAGGCTAAATTAAATCAGGTTCTTTATTTTTGAAACTCAGTTAGACCCGCTCGGTTTGAGGCGACCCCGGTCAAACAAGTTCTCGAAACCCATCCGTTTTATTTTTATTTTTTTCTTTTACTAATAACACAAGTTAATTATATATAGTTGTGACAAAATTTTACTTTTACATGTTATCATCGTTGGTAAATGTTTTTTTAGGATGTTAAAAAAAAAAAAAAAAGTTGTTTTTTAGGCTTATATATTGGGATTTTTTTTTTTAATTTTAATTTTTTTATTATTAATTTTTTAATTTTTTTTTGGGTAGAAAACCACTCCGTATCACAACTGGGTCGATTAAATACCCGGTTTCCATACGGAGGAAGATCCTCTCAAGTTCATTTTTGAACTTGAGACAATTCTAATCCTTTTCAAACATGGAGTGAATGTAAATAGATGCTAAAATGCTTACCAAACATGTCACTCTCGACACATTTCTCTAGAAGCCAACCACGATTTGTATCTGTCCATCCCTCATCACACAATCCGTGGGACTTATCATAAAGATACTTGACCACTTGATAATTCCCAAACAAGGCAGCCACATAGACCGGCATCATTGTTCCTCCAGCACCAGGGATTGTCGGCAACACACTATTCTTTTCTACCATGATCTTAACGGTTTCAATGTTTCCTGCTGTAGCTGCCAAATAGAGGGCGGTGTTTTGATTATTGTTTACAAGTTCCAAGTCTTCTTTTTTCATTTCAGCCACTAAATTTCTCACAAATTGTTCCACCTTTTTGGGACCATTTGCGGATGCTGCAACATGGAGTGCAGTTTCACCGTTTTCGGTGATACTACATTTTAGCAATTGCAAATTTTTGTTCTCATCCAAAATGGCTTTGGCAGCATTCCAGTCACATTTTATTGATGCTTCGTATAGTGGGACACCAATTTTGAGGTAATTTTCTCTTGATTTCTCTGTGTTCCAATGCGAATGGTTAGCTAGTATACAAATATGATCTCAATATTCTTTTCACTACGATAATACATCTATACTAAAAATTAATTGACATTAATCCCACGATAATCAAAACCAGCAACATATATAAGAACTGAATTTGTGTTCCATCCCTTCGGAGACTTAACTTTTAGGATTCAATTATGCAGCTTTATATAGAAATTCAAAAGAAGCGAAGGATCATAATGTAGTATAAACTGCAAAGTTTCCTAATATTCCCGATACGTTACAGCTAAAGAAGACTAGTGGAAACAAATAGTGAACAATATGCAGCCCTAGTGTAAAGTAATTACCTTCTTTTGTCGTGCCGTCATGCTGCTTTTGATTGACGTGTGGCATAACTACAAATTAAACCCAACGACATTTAGATGTCTTCCAACATAAACAATAAAAACATATAGATATTAAAAGAATCAAAACTCTACTTCATTTTAACTAAATTCAACTACTTAAGAACATTTAAACATGTCTTGACTATATTGATAAGAATGGGCTTATTAATTCGATTAATAGCATAAAATTGATAAGAATGTATTAAAAAAATGTAAGACTCTGCGATCTTTTTTATCAAAGTAATAAAGTAGTAGTAATAATTAGCATTAACAGGTTTAAAAATATGGCGCAAAATGTTTATGAGCATTTAAGAATTAAGAGTGGTGAGCGTTTTGATTTTATATTTGTTTAGCAAGCGGCATGTAACTTTATCTTTTTTTCTTTTCTTTTTGGAATGGTCATTTGCCAAACGCTTCATAAAGTAGCATTCAAAAATGTTGAACATTTATGAGTTGTAGTATACACAACTGATCACCCGGTACACAAAATAAAGTGAATTCAAAAATTGAGTTCATGGAACTAAAAAACTAGTAGGCTACACAAAACTACAGTAGATATGACAAGTTAGATACATTTCCATGTAATTATCCCTTTACTTTTTGATTTATATACAAGCAGATAAAGCATGATAAAACGATGTATTTTAACAAAAATAAAGTGTGTGTAAATTAGTCTCGTTTCTTATAAGCTTTTAAAGTGGTCCTTCAAAATAATGTCATGCTAGCATATTTGATGTTTGTACTCTAATGGTATGTGAGTTGGCCACTAATCTAGAAGTTGTGGGTTCAAACCTCGCTTGAGTCTTTTGTGAGATATATTATGATATGAGTAGTATAAGATGTGTAAAAAATGTATTAAAAAAATAATTAAAAAAAATGAAAAAACATTATATGGTTGTAAAGCCTTAAATTATCTCCCCTTTTTACGTAAAATGTCATTGTTTTCATTTAATCTTGTGTTAAAGAGGGGTTTTTTTTTTTTTTTTTTTTTTTTTTTTTTTTTTTTTTTTTTTTTTTTTTTTTTTTTTTTTTTTTTTTTTTTTTTTTTTTTTTTTTAAAAAAAAAAAAAAAAAAAAAAAAAAAAAAAAAAAAAA
>LBNU01021893.1:13738-29957 GCA_014162995.1 Artemisia annua
AAAAAAAATTTTTTTTTTTTTTTTTTTTTTTTGGTTGAATTGATTGGGTTTGAAAACATGAAGAATGAGGTGGATTTGATTTGTGTGTGACATGAAGTGTTTATGAAGAATGAAGGTGGATTTGATGGTGGAGGGGGTTAGATGGAGATGGAGATGGTGGCGCTCGTGGTGAGATTTAATGGTGGAGGGGGTGGTTAGGTTGGAGATGGCGTCCACACCAGACCCTCCTCCATCTTCGCCTTAGAAATCCTCTCCGACCACAAAAACTGGAAATCACGAGGCTTCGGTCGCATCCAGTTCGAATGTTAAAAGGTGGGATTTTTAAGAGGTATTTTAATGATCTGTGCTGCCGGAATCTGCTGGTGCCGCCAGAATCTGCTTTGTTAACCACAATGAATTTCTGCAAAAACATTAACATATCAAACCACAATGAATTTCTGCAAAAACATTAACATATCAAACCATAAGTTAATAGTAAAGATAAGGATAATGGTTGTTTTTTGAGTTGGCTATTGTTATGGAATTTGTTTTTATGTAGAGAAAATTGAACTTGGTTGTACTGTTTATATGGATGTATCAGATTTGTGTTTGTGTTTAATCAAAGAGGATAATGGGATTTGGTTGTTTTTTGAGTTGGCTATTATTATGGTAAAGATGTATCAGATTTGATTTGGTTGTTTTATGTAGAGAAAATGATGTGGTACAATGGTAACCGGTTGCACCGGTTACAAGTTGCAAAAATAGCACATATTGCATAACATAGTAGGTTACAACAAGTTTTGTTGGTTATATTAATATTTTTAAGAGTTCGTTACCTAACATTAGAAAATTTTCAAAGTTCGTTACCTATTCGTGTAATTTTCCCCAAACATAAACACAAGATACAGTTTAGAGCACAGGGAATCGTAACATGTTATAACATCAAATTCCCCGTCACGTCAGCGCCACGTCATTTAACATCAAATAACATACTGTAACACCAAAAACACCAGTAAATCATAACTCCCAATAACATCACTTTTTGAGACCCACTTTTTTTCTTTTTTTTAAAATTACAATTTACAAATTCTACCCTCAACTATTTGATTCACTAAACATTCAAACACTTCGTTAATAAGATTTGAATTTTAAATATATCCCGCTCGTATTTGAATTTGAATTTTGAATATATCCCGCTCGTATTTGAATTTGAATTTTAAATAAATCCCACTGTTATTGTTTCAAACGGCTATAAATATCATACCATTTTACAAATTTGTTTCAAACTTCAAACATTTAAAATGAATAATCGTTGGTAAGTAGAAGAAGAAATCTTGCTGGCTCAAGTTTGGGTTGCAGTTTCTGAAGATGTTGTCAACTACAATGCAAACTACTTTTGGAACCGGGTTGTAGCCACGTTCAACAATTGGACTGACGGTGAGAATCGTAACAAAGATATGCTCTCGAGTAAATGGAGAAGACTCCACTGTAAATGTCACAAATTCAATGCTATTTACAGACAGTTGCGGCTTACAACCAGGGACAATCACAGTGTTTGTCTCATGAATGCAATGACAATTTTTAAGGAACGCTATGGTGGGAAAAGCTTCCAATATGTTCACGCTTGGGAGGTTTTCAGAAACCACCCCAAATGGGTCGAATAAAATACTTAACGGTGTTGTATATCTTGTTTTCGTATCGTATCTGTTATTTGTGTTGTATGATTTGTTTTCGTATCGTATTGTTATTTGTGTTGTATGATTAAATAAACCCTTCACTAACTAATATTTCATTTATAAAAACGTAAACGTTACATAAACATAAAACAAAAACGATACGAAATTAAAACGTTAAATAAACATAAAATTAAAACATCACATAAACATAAACTTAAACTTCAATTGTAATCCGGGTAATCCCAGGTTTCAGAGTTGTTGGAGTCGTAACCGTCGTCATACGCAGAGTAGTTGACAAACTTCTCTGCTTCTAACTGAGCTTCCAACCTGCTCAACTCCTGCTCCTTGTCAGAGTTCCAGCCACCATCCTCTTCATAATCTAGCCGAAATTGATCCAGATGAGGTTGAAGTTGTTGTTGCTCAAGAGATCCAGATGAGGATGCACCCATTACAAATTGTTGTTGTTGTTGTTGTTCAACCATAGCAGCTTTCACATTTTCCTCATAACTCCAACGGATCTTGTTGGATTTTTGGGACTGTATCTGATTCACACAACCCCACAATGTCTCAACAACGACAGCGTCTTTGCGATATTCATCGTACAGAAACTGGTCGATCACAAATTTTCTGTCGTCAGAGATGTCGTTCAATTCTGTGTATCGTGTTCTCAGTCATTGTTTGAGTGCCTTCGCGAACTCAAACTTCTTAATCACTTCGACAATTGCCTCTTTTCGTTCCGTGTCGTCTTTGTCTGCTTGGTTTTTGGCATACGTTGGCAATTGCTTGACGGTGCGAGGGAGTTTACAAGCCATTTTTTTTGTGTGTGCGAAATATAAGTATATGTGTTTTTTTTTTTTTTTTTCATTTTTTTTTTTTCTTTTTTTCCTTTTTTTTTAGGATATACTATAATCAATGTGTATTATAGTTTAATTTAGTTCTTTTGATATATGTTAGTTTCAAACGTTATTATATATTATATATTATATATAATATATATATATATATAGTATTATATTATATATACTATATATTATATATATATTTTGAATTCAAAATGTTACGTTAGATAATTTGGGGCTGTTGTATTTTTTTTTATTATTCGTTCCAATTACAAACGCAATTTAAAATGTTAACGTAAATGGAAACGCTGGAAAACGCAAAGGACTGGGATGGGAAAACGCTATAACGCCTTTGTTTTTATGCATGTAGGCAATAACGCTGTTTTTGCGTTATCATTCCCTGTTCTCTAGAGCACTAGCAATGGTAACGTTAGAGGTTGAAGTTAAGGTTTCACTTTCTTGAGTTAAGCCGTGTTAACCACACTGCCTCCCAAGTTAAGGCTGTGTTTAAAGCCCGTGTTAACTCCTTACGCTACGTTAAGGGTGAATCTTTTTTGAGTTAAGCTCCCCCCCCCCCCCCCCCCCCCCCCCAAGTTAAGCTTTAATTCAGTTTTTTTTGTTTAATTATGAAATAAAAATTGGCTGCCAAAAATGTTGAGTTAAGGTTGAGTGATGATTGCGGGGGTTTTTTTAGTTAAGGTGAAAAGGTTAAAGCTGATGTAACGCTGACATAACGCTGAGTTAAATCTTAACTTGTGTTACGATTGCAAATGCTCTTAGCGAGTAAGTCATTCATGTCATGTAACCCACTGGCGTATATCTTAAAAATAGTAGACAAAAGTCGTCCATGTCACGTAACCCACTGGCCATTAATTATATCTTAAAAATAGTAGACAAAAGGTGTCTATGACATACTATAATAGACATAGTTGATGTACGGTTTCAAGGCTATATCTTAGATGACTCTTTCTTATACAATTGGTTGTATGTAGGGGTGTCATAAAATCCGACCCGAACGGGATTTTATGACACCCCTACATACAACCAATGATCGGGTTCGGGTCAATCGGGTCAACCTGAATTGACCCGAGTTCTAAACAAGGTCGGGTTCGTGTATGTTTTTTTAGCCTTGACCCGACCCGAACCCGAGTTGACCCTACAAAACTAACACTTTACTTCCTCCGCCTCAAAATTATTGTCCCTTATTGACTTTTTCGGTCTTTCTTTCTTAACTTTGACTATGAATATTTTTTTTTTGTGTTATACTAGTACAATTTTTGATAAAAATTATACCAAATGAAAATACATTTAAAACTCAATCGGTTCATATATTTTGTATCAAGTATTATGTAATATAAACAAAAATACTTAAGGTCAAAGTTGAAAAGTAAAGACCGAAAAAGTCAATAGGGGACAATAATTTTGGGACGGAGGGAGTACAATGTAAAATACTCGGGTTGACCCCAAACCCTAGTTGACCCGACCCGACTCGAGTTGACCCGAACCCGAATTGACCCGGCCCGACTTGACCCGAGTTCTAAACATGGTCGGGTTCGAGTATATTTTTTGGAGGCTTGACCCGACTTGACTCGACCCGAGTTGACCCGAACCCGACCGGGTCAACCCGAATGACAGCCCTAGTTGTATAGTTGTATGTACATGTCAAGTTTTATCGTGATAAATTATCAACTAATCATAACAATTTAATTAGTGGTGGTTATTTAACAAAATATAATTGTACCGATCAAATAAGTTTTTACCGATTATAGTAAATATTGCTTCTTGGAGAGTCCAGAATAAACGTATCCCAACAAGAATCGACTTTGGAGAGTCCAGAATACACCATGTTGATACCTTTTGTGTGACGATGTATTGTGAATGAGTTTCACGTAATCTCTCGATGCAAAATCATAGCGGATACGTGAGTTCAAATTTTCAAATGGTGGAGCATTGATCCACGCCATTTTTCATGTATCGAAGACATGCTTTTTCTTTCAGATTTCGTAGACTTGCCGCTCACCTACTTCCCCCTCTGTAGTGGTTCAGTTGACTATCTGGATCTCTAGCAGGCACAAAAAAGTTTCTTGTAATTTTCTAGAGTAGTGTAGCAATCCTCGAAATGCACTTTCTCCTACTTTGTAACTCTTATCTCTTCGACTCTTCCCCTTGCGCGTCTTGCTGGCTAGCAGAGCTAAAAAAAAATTCTTGAGAGGGTCGAAACAATTTTTTTCCGGAAGAACATTAGATGAGAGGGCCGAAACAATTTTTTTTCGGAAACAACACATAAAATCGCGAAAAAATACACTAACGGTTTAGGCCTAGATGGGCCGAGACCCTTCCTGGTCCCTTAATAGCTCCACCCTTGCTAGCATATTTTCTCATTTGCCGTTAAAAAAAACGTAAGTGACAAAATACTCTTAATTAACCATAGCCAAAAATCAAACGCCTAATAAAAATGATGACATACTTCAATTGTTAATTTGTGTTGTCATATATGTAACACTTCCATTTTCACGGTTCGCAGCGGATTTAAGATTTAGGTATTACTTCATGGAATCACAGTTACAGTAATAGAAAACGACTCAAAAAGAGACGTTTATAGAAATTTAGTTATCATTTATTTGATTATCATTGTTTTTATAGTAAAAGATATACATTTACTATTGATGAGGTCCCAAAGTCTAGGTGATATGTTATGTTTGAATGATAACCGGTTTGAAAGTCCTCCAAGTTCAGTGCATCCTTCTGCCATAACTCCGTAGTAGTGATATACCTAGGATACATGTTTAAAAGTCAACAATAGGTGTTGAGTGAGAGTCATATGTTTAAGTGTAAGTGAATACAAGTTCCACAGGGTTCAGTTGGTACACCCTTCAAGGAAAATGTAATGTGTGTGATAATTGTGATGCATGCACAATTATCAAGAATGGGGTATGTTGCACTAAACTCATGAACCACACGTTAACAATCCGGGTCATGGGGGCTGCAGACCCAACCATAAGGGGATAGGAAGGATAACTTGCCAAAGTTAATCCTTCAGAGGGTTCAAATATAGTACTTATTGATACCATCCAGAAAGATGTAGTATCAACGGGAGTTGTCAAACTCCAATAGATCTATCAACTATATTCGCGTTCGCTTGGGTAAAATATCCCAAACTATTAAATTCATGAATTTTTGTTATGTAGTAGTGGCAGATAGTTTACTCGTGCAACAACCAAAGACAAATAATTGTATTATATTTAAAGCATGTATCCCCCTCACAGGGTTTGTAAAGCATTTAGAAAGCGTTTAAAAGGTGTGAGGCTATGAAAACTCACCTGGGTTTAGAGAAATCTTATTGATGCAAAAAGTGACTTGGAAACTAGACTGCCTTACTCATGTATCCTGATGGTTTTGTAGGTGTGGATGTATGTCAAGCTCTAGTTGTTTTGTTCAGGTTTCTTAAGTAATCATTCTTAGGGTTTTTAGTGTTTTAGGTATAACACAACACCGTTCAGGCCATCACAATTCAGAAGTATAAGACTCCTCACATGAAGCTCCCTACTATTGTATTATGTTATCAACATAATACCGTTCGAGCCATCATAATTCAAAAGTTAATACTCCTCACATGAAGCTCCTTACTATTGAGTTATGTATTTATTTAGAGTTTAGTTATAACATAACACCGTTCGGGCCATCATAATTCAGAAGTACATGCAATAATCGTTTGAGGAGCCAGGGCACTTTAAATCGTAAACCCAGCAAACTCGTCAAAACGAAATATCCACATAATACTCCTCACATGAAGCTCCCTACTATTGTATTATGCTTCTAACTTTAGTATTTTTACTTTATACCCTTATAGTTTAATATATTTACAAAATCTACCCTAAACTTATAATACTTATACTATTTATACTTATAACTATCTATACTTAACACAATTAGTCCCTATACTTCTATATTTTGAGAAAATGGCGGAAATAACCCTTGGACATATAAGTTTTCAAAATTTACCATTTAGACCCTTAACTTTATAACTTTTGTAAAACTAGTCCTTATTAGTTTATAACTATTTAACTTTCTATCCTAAGGTTTTATAACTTTTCAAAAAAAATCCTTATACTTATAACTTCTAATAAATGTCAAAAATAGTCTCTAGACTTAATATTTTCATAAAGTTACCATATATACCCCTATGCATGGAAAACTTTGCAAAACTAGTCCTAATTCCATGAAAACTATATTTTTATGAAACAAAAAGGTTTCCTAGCTTATGGTTAACTAATATTAGCTTGTATAAGTTATCTAAACTAAATTATGGCTTATTAAAAGGGCTTATAGCATATAAACATGTATTCGACACATATTAGGGTTTTAAAAAGAGAACTTGCATGTTTTAGTGATCAAGGCTTAGGCTAGGGTTCCTATGTGATCTAAGTCATCCTAATACTATCCTAGGACTGAACTAAAGCTAATAGAACTAGTAAAGAAAGCTTACGTGACCAGGAGAGGGTTTACGAGGGATCCTAGGGTTTTCTAGGTCAAAATGGAACTCGACAAGCATGCAAGGCCTAAGGGCTCGACTCCTAGGGCTACTACTACTATGACTACTAGGACCATAGAACGTTTAGGTTTAAGAAGTGAAGGGGTGTGCTTTGGAATGAAGGGGTACGAGGCCTTATATAGGCTCGTAAGCCTTGGAGACCAAGCAAAGAGATGGCTAGGTGTCACGAGGGGGAGAGAGTGACTAAGTATAGCTATAAGGTGACTATTCTAAGCTAGTGAGTAGGTAGGGGGCGGGGTAGAGGCGGTTTAATGGTGTTTGTGGTGGAGAAGCAACTGTAGAGGCGGTTTAGTGAACTAGGTGACAAGGTGGTGATGGAGGTGGGTGCTAGGGTGCTAGGTTATGTCTAAGGTGGTGTGTAAGCTGCTAGGGTGTGTGCTAGGGGTGGTGGTAGGGTGCTAGGTAGCTTAAGGTAGGTTATATCTAGGTTTAGTCTTAGTTTAGGGCTTGTATTAGCTTAGGGTTTGTACTTAGGGTTTTGTGCCTAGGTTAGGGTCCTATGAGTGTCTAATTACTAATCCTAAGTCCTAAGAGGCTTATACTAAGTGGTGGTAGCTTATGGGAAAGATTTTGGAAGGTTTGACCTAGTTTCCGGGAAGTTATAACCTAGTTATGGTTTTGTGCCTAAGGGACTTATACCTAAGTTCTAAAGGGTTGTACTAGAGTCTAAAGGTGCTAAGATATCCTAATGTTCCTAAGGTAACTCATACTTAAGCCTTGGACACTTTCAAACTAGTTTAGATAAGCATTTAGGGTTTTGTAAGCACATAGGTCTAATTAGGGTTTAATTAGAGTTTATTATGGTTTTGTGATAAGTTTAGTGTGTTAGATTGATAGATTACTTATTGTGGTGTTGTTTTAATCTTATGCTTGACATACCAAGGGTTTATAGGGTGTGAGTGTAGGGTTATTTGGCTTGTGTGGATATGTGAGCAGGTCTAAAAAGTCATGCAAGTAATGAATGCACATAAAAAGCAAAAATTTATCTGTGAAATACCTACTATAGGTATTTGTAATGGGAATGATAGTGATGAGATTTTGTGGGTTGCTACAATATATATCACATCAATAATGAATAGGAACATGCTATACAGGGGAATACGAGGGGTTATGGGGTGAGGAATGAGAAAAATAATGAAAAAAAGGTGTTTGGTAGAGTATAATGTAATGACCTATTACCTAATGGGTCATTACCCAATAAATTAGGGGAATGCTTTTCTTTCCCTTTCCCTATCCCCACCTTAATTGGTTAACAAGTTTGGTGAACATTTAGGGTATTTTTGGCGAAAGTAACTATTGCTGGAACTGAAGATGGTGCTGGAGCTGGTGCTGGAGATGGATATTATAAAAAGAGATTATTTTTATAAGTTACATGAAGTAACCTTTGATTTTAAGAGATTATGGAAGATTAATTTTTTTTTTATAATCTCTTATAAGTTATGTCTGCCAAACGAATATTATTTTTTATGTAGCTTATTTTTTGAAAAAAATAAGCATAATCTCTCTATAATTTTATGTACCAAATATACCCTAATAGGTGAAAGAAAAGCAAGGAATTAATCTATAGAGTAAACTGCAAAAATGTCTCTAACGTTTGGCAAAAATGTAAAAATTGTTCTCTTAGGAAAAAATATGTAAAAAGTGTACCTGAGCAGTTTCCAATTTGCAAATAATATCCTTAGTGGGTTACTGTTCATGCAAAAATGGTTTTTTGGCCTAACGCTCGTTAACTTTTCATGTTAGTGACATGTGAAATGACTATTTTACCCTCTTTTTCTTCCATAATTTCTATTATACTCATTTGTACTTTTCCCCGCCAAATTCACCAGTAATCACTTCATCTTCTTCACCCCTACCCCAAAACAATACCCGATTCCAAATCACTCAAGAGAAGATGATAAGGAAACTGACTACTGGTTTATTCTCTATATGTATTATGGGGCACCGCCTAGACAGCAGTGCCGCATAAAATATTATTGTTTTTTGGGCTTTTGCTCTGGGCTCCGAGAATCCACAGCCTTCTACCCTGTTTTAGTTATACATATCAGAAAGTTACCAGATAGAACTCACCGACTCTCTCTCTCAACTCACTGCCTTGCTGTTTCTCTTTCTTCCACCGATTCACAAACCCAGAAACTTCCAACAACCATAATAGTGGCTTATCATGATGTTAGCTGTTCATGTTGATGCTTACACTGAGGTATAACTTCTTCTATTAATCAGTTTAGTTTATGTTATGCATATAAACTGTTTGATAAATTGTCTGTTTTTTATAATGGGATGTTTACGACTATCTTATAGCTGAGTTAAGGGGATTGTTGGGACTGTTTTTACGATACTATGGAGCTGATAAGTTGTTAAAAGTAAGCATATAGGCTTTCCAAATTTAACTAAGCCTATAAGGAGTGAAAATAAGATTATCCAAACGCCCCCTAAATATATTTGGAGTCCAGAACTTTTGAAACTGATGTTTAGGTGTTTCAAAATAAAGTGAATATATAATGCCATCATCAACCACTTAAACCTTTTTAGCTTGCCTTAATGGTGATGTACCCTGTACTTAATTTGTCCAACTAATTGGTTATCTTATTAATACTTTGCCAACCGTTAATAATCAGATATTTATATGCATCGACAGGTCTACCTATTGTGACAGATGGTCTATGTTTAGTGTGTGAATTGTTTGTTGATGGGGTGCAGTTTTTCCGTTTAGCTCAGTCACGATGTATGACGTTTGTGTGCGAGATGTGGTTGACAAGTATAATGGACCTCGGGTGACTAAGCATGTACAAAATTTTGAGTGTCGTTTAAACTTTTGATGCATTTTAAATGTCTATGTTTAGTGTATGGATTGTTTGGTTATGGTTTCGTGGTTTTTGTGTTTAGGCCGGTGTAGATGTAGGATGTTCGTGTGTGAGGTGGGGTTGAGGAATATAATGGACCTTCAGTGACTTTTTCTCATTGTAGTTCTCTAACAATATAACTGAGCTTAAGTTTTGTTGGTATAAGATATAAGAGACTACCTAATTTATATTAATCATTTGCAACCTGTTGTTACAGATAGGAAAAAAAGATTACAAAAGGATTCCATCTCCTTAGGTGCCAATAACAAATGAAGTCGTTATGCCACTCAAGGAAAGTAGATTCATTATGCGGGATATGACTTATGGTTCTAAGTTATTTAACTTATTAATCATTCCTGATTTGATTTGCTGTTGTTACAGGTATTAACGCAGGGCCTGAAAAGGGTAGCGTGAGTTCGAGGGCTAACACCAAACGCAGTCGGTCCACACACGTACGCAAGTGAAGCCAGCGACATTAGTTTTCAATTATGAATATTTGCAATATTGTTATTGTGGTAAATGATGTAGTGCCTGACATCTGTTCAGTCTTTAAAACCGTAAAAAGTTAGAAAGCCACCCATGTCATTGCTAAAAGTTAAAAGTCTAAAGCATGGTTTGGGAAGTAGAGGATACATAAATATTACTCCATAGTACATATTAGAAATAGAAGTTAGGCACACTAATAGAATGGTTATCACATTTACAGAATGATAAAAAGATAATATTTGGTTCACACATACTGAAAAACAAGTGCAAAACCAATAACAGATATAAAAGTTCAGCTATGAACTTTCTAATTTGTATTTCTTTTTTCTTGCAGATTGCAGAGTAGATGTTTGCTTCAATTATCTGACGACAAGAATATTTAATTTATCAGCTAATCTCCAGGTTTTGCTTCTCCAACTGTCTGCATAGCATTTACAGAATATTTAAATATTCTTCTCTCTAGAAAAACATAACTGTCTGCATAACATTTACCAACTATATGCATAACAGTTACAAAATAAGATGACATAGTACATGGTACGTAACTCATAGAATGACTACTAACAGTACTAATGGATAACTTGCAATAAATAGCATTTGTAATATGTGAGAGCAGAAGTAACTTAGGGTTAGCAGTAGAAACTTTGAAAATTCACTTGCACACTATCAATATCCAAAAGGGTGTGCAGAGAAGATGGTGAAGTTTCTTGGTTTATTGTTTTATGAAAAGAGTTAGTTAGTTGTTGATTAATATTTTTTGTTTTGTGAATATGAATAGAGATTGAGAAAGATGGAAGAAAGGGTGACTGAGATCGAACAAAAGTGTTTGGAATTTACGAGTGATTCTGGAGTAATTTTAACACAAGAACAACAATATGATGGAGATGATGAGAATGAGAATGTAATGTCATCATTATGTCTTGTGTGATTTTGATCAGTCTAGTGACCGTTTGAGAGATGCCTGGCAACTTGATATTCAAAAGAGACCAAATTCAACACAGGTTGCAGGAAAAAGAGACCGTGTCTTGGATGTCGAGTTCTTTTTGTCGTGGGTTCATGGTAATTGAACAATAACTGACTTTGGGCATAAATAAAGCTCGAAAGATCCATCGGTCTTAGAATGACCTGAAAGAACATGGTTCCAAATGGGCCAAAAATGCCTGATTTGTGGAAGAACTTGGTTTCAAATGGGGATGATTCACTTTGCTAACAGTTTGACCTTCAGAAAGTGCACCTGACCATGGAAAATTGACCCTTGACATGCCACCAAAGTATGCAGGTGAACAATAACTTAATTCCATGTCTTGCCACATAGTCCATGATACCTACTTGTATGCCAATTTTCATGATCATGTAGTCACCATGGATTCTACTTGGGTCTCCATCACTTAATGAGTCCTTTATTTACCTTTCATGGTAAGCTTTGTCCATTGCAAGTTTAATATCGACATATCGTATCATGTACCATATTGCTTATATTTCTGTATATTGGCACTTGTACTCTTGTCATTGTTCAAATTATTATGTCTTCGAAATACTTTTTGTATTGGTATATATTTTGTAGTTGTTAAGCTAATGTTGTACACCAGTACACTCGGTATATATTCCACCTCTGACTGCATATCTTCTGGAAGGTGTTCACTCCAAAGCATGTATGGTATCATGCATTATGATGACGTATAGTCCGCACTCGGGTCACGAACCCGACCAATGGACATTACCAATGCTCAAGCCCATCACGCGTGGGCTATCATAATAATGATTTGGGCTATTATAATAACGATTTGGGCTCACGAAAGCCCAAACTCAAATATATTATTTATGGTTTTGATAATGATCTTCTATTTATGGATAAAGATCAATATACCGTATAAGGCGAGATACGCCGAAGAGTAAGGAACACGAAACAAACAAAGATTTCGTGCCTATACAAAGAATATCACGGCTCTCATTGAGGTATCATCTAATAACCCCAACTCTTCATTAAAACCCTAAAACCGATTACTTACTCTCACGCCGGAGGATAATCGTGGGAAACAATCCCACGATAAGCCTAACGGTGTTTTCTTGCTTTCTTAGTACGCAGGTCACAACATCAAGGTTCAATTGATACGACAACAAGATTCCAAACAAGGAACGTCCAACTTTTGTATCAACAAGTGGTGCCATCCGTGGGACCCTACACTAAGAACTCTACTAAGGATGACAAATCGGCAAAGTGATTCGACCCCTAACCAGGCCTCTGGGACAACCAGTGCGCAAAGAAACCGAGAGTCAGGCCCAAATCTGGTTCTCCCGACCATGGGACCACCCACAAGAACCACCCAGGCCACTACGACAACTACTAGCGCAGAGGATGCACTGCGCACTCCTTTCACCCCCTACCCGCGCTGGAAATCACCCCCATCGAGGCGCCACGCGCGCCTCCTCGACACAGGGGTCCTGATTTTGAGACAGACATCCGTGCGCTAGAAGGAGTCACGCCTGAATTAGCGCCAAGTGACTTCGTGTCTCAGAACTATGAAGCCTTGGCTGCCCTTATGCGGGAGGAAGAAAGAAGAAGGTCAAGTCGGGGCCTTCAAGCCCGGCTCGACTTCGACCCCGAGAATGAAGCATCCCCACCAAGACACCGAAGGGAAAGGCGCGATAGTCGCCGACTCCCAGTGTTTGCTAGGGTCGGAAGGAGAGCCGTACCGGACGAAGCGACCGACTCGCAGTACAGGGAGGAGCACGAAGGAGATGGACGGCGTACTAATTTCCACGCTAGGCTTGGCCGTCCCAGGGTTCACGATAGACTGGGACGACGGCGCTCCCCTAGTGAAAGCCCTTCGAACTCGAATTCTGAGGACAGCCGACGCAAGCGTCGCAGAATAGCGAGTTCATCTTTAAGTGACTCCTCGGACAACGAGGACGAAGAAACAGGACAATGGAAGTCCAGAGAAAGGTACCGCGACGAGGAAGACGAAGATATGTCTCGTCCTTGGCGTCGCCAGAAGGTTGATGCATTCACTAGGCGCATCAGCGATTTTTCTAAGAGAAGGCGCATGCCCGTTAATGTTAAGACTTATGATGGGATGGGTGATCCTGACGATCACCTAAAAATTTTTGAATCAGCTGCCACTATCGAGAATTGGCCACAGCCAGTGTAGTGCCACATGTTCAATTCTACATTAGTGGGGAATGCGCGAAACTGGTTCAGTAAACTGCCACGCAGGAGCATTGACGGGTTTGAAGAGTTGCGAAAAGCGTTTCGCTTAAATTTTACTCAGAGGAAGAAGTGCGCCAAAAACCCTATCGAACTGGCTAGGGTAAAATAGCGCCAAGGGGAATCCACAAGTGCGTATGTGGAGCGCTTTAAGGATGAATGCATACATGTTAAAGCATGCCCCGAAGTACTAAAGATCTCAGGATTTATGAATGGGATCAATAATCCAGATCTTATCAAGATATTAAACGATAAGATTCCCCAAACCTTTGACGAACTCATGAAGCGCACAAGGTCCTTTATCCAGGGAGAAGCCGCCGCTGCAGACAGCAAGAAAAGCTACTCAAACTATAGGTCACAAGAACAACCCATGAGACAATCCAATGACCAGAGTAGCAACCGTGATAAAAGCTACCGCAGTCAAGGGGGCGGGCGAGGGAACGACAAATATACTCCGCTAACGAAGACTCCAAGGGAAATATTTGTCACGGAAGGCGCGAACTTTCTGAAACCCCCACCAATGCGCACCCCAGAAGATCGGCACATAGGGAACGGGTACTGCGAGTACCACGGACAAAAGGGCCATACCACCAACGAGTGCGTCCAATTGCGCCAACTAATTGACAAATTAGTGAAAGAAGGCAAATTGGATCACCTCGTCAAGAACATTAAGGAGGGAAAAGACAAACAGAAGAATGGGAGCAAGAAAGAGTCACCTAAGGAGAAGGCTGACACCATCTACATGATACAATCATGGCAGCGAAAGACTAGGCAAAAGGTCAGCCAAAAGTTTTCATATGGGAACGAAATCTCTTTCCCCACTCTAGCTGCGGACAACGCAGTAGTGGAACCACTCACCATCGAGATAAATACGGGGGGTCATGATATCCACCGCATGTATGTTGATGGAGGAGCATCCGCAGACATCATGTATGAGCATTGCTTTAGAAGGCTGCGACCTGAGATACGAAGTCAGTTGATTCCGGCCACGACGTCGCTGACTGGCTTCACAGGAGAAAAGATATGGCCCATGGGGCAAATACGATTACTTGTGGTCGTTGGTGATAAGCAACACTCCACGGCTGCCTGGATGAACTTTATGGTAATCAAATCCCCTTCGCCATACAATGGCATTATTGGAAGACCAGGGATATCAGCCATGCGCGCGGTACCATCCACAGCACATGGGATGCTTAAATTCCCAGTGGAAGGCGGCATTGTTACCCTCTACAATACCGTAGTACCACCTAGGGAGTGTAACACGATCATGAGTGAGACGACACACACTCCAGAACAGCGCACAGCTAAAGTATCAAACCTGAAGGTCGCAATCCATCCAGATTAACCCGAAGCAAGAAATAAGATCGACGGATCGCTGTCTGATAAAGGCAGAGCAACCGTATGGCGCACTCTTGCAAAAGGAAGTCTGGAGCATTTTCGCAAAAAGTGGGAACCAAGCACAATGACTGGTGTGCCACGATCGATTACAGAACACAAGTTGCAAAAAATCCGACAAGGAATATCCCCCGGTGCGGCAGAAAAAGCGCGGTCAAGCCCCCTCCCTTCACCACCGCACATTGATAAGAAGTCCACTCCCTGAATGGAAAATTAGCCGGGTAATAGATTACTATCCAAAATCAGCGGATAAGTCATTCCTCTCTTTAAAAAAACACTCCACGAAGTGTACAAAAAGGGAGACTTTTCGTTGGACTGTGGAAGCGGAAGAAAGCTTTTTCAACCAGCTTAAGCAACATATAGAAAGCGCTTCCCACACTAGTCGCACCCCGACCAGGGGAAGAGTTGATCATGTACCTATCTGCAACTCATGGAGCAGTCAGCGCGATGCTATTAAGAGATAGGAACTCCGTACAAACACCAGTATACTTTGTAAGCAAAGTACTCAAGATGACAGAGATTAATTATACTGCAATGGAAAAGCTAGTCCTGGCTTTATTATTCGCAGCTAAAAGATTGCGCAGATACTTTCAAGCACACCCGATAGCAGTAATCACGGACCAGCCTATTAAGCAAGTCATCTCCAAACCCGACGCATCGGGAAGATTACAAAAATGGAGCGTGTTGCTAGGTGAACATAACATCTCTTATAGACCACGCACTGCGATTAAGGGACAGATACTGGCAGACTTCATCATTGAGAAACCAGATACTGATGCTCCATCATCAAGCAGCAAGGTAGAACTACAAGAACCATGGATCCTATTTACAGATGGATCTTCATGCGTGGACGGGTCGGGCGCAGGCCTTATCCTCACCAACCCAGAAGGAATGGAATTCACCTATGCACTGCGTTTTGAATTCACAGCCACGAACAACGAGGCAGAATATGAAGGCCTAATCGCTGGATTATGCATTGCAACTCGAATGGGTGTACGCAACCTAGAGGAAAATGTGGATTCCCGACTAGTAGCCAACTGATGTGCGTGGGATTGCGACCACGCAACAGGTTTTACCTCTCAAGGGATCTTGAGAAGCTGGCAATCCCACCAGGCAGTGTACCTGGTTGGTGTAGTATAGTGTAGTGGTAAGTACGGGGGATTGATCGTTCTCTCACAGGGAATAGTGTTCGTTAGGATAGAAAAACTACTCTAAAAGGTATAAAGGGGAAGGAAGATTATTTT
>LBNU01021895.1:1075-25921 GCA_014162995.1 Artemisia annua
AAAAAAAAAAAAAAAAAAAAAAAAAAAAAAAAAAAAAAAAAAAAAAAAAAAAAAAAAGCGCCTTAAATTAGAAAGTCGAATCTAGTGTTGATACACAAATATTATAAAATAATCCCTTTTATTCAAAAAATTGGAATTGATATAATAGAAAAACATGTTAAATTAAAATTTACTAATGAACACGTAACCATATTTAGTCAAAACACAAGAAAACGCAACCATATTTAATTACATTATTAAGATCAATTACCCGTTAATTTGAATCTAATTTTAATTTGATGTGATACGAAATCCCAATAACCAAGATAAATTTGTTGAATTTTCAATTCTGAAGCTCATTCTTGGATTCGATTTAATCAACAGTGTATACAAAATGTGGGGTTTGAAGGCTGTGCTAAAGCATCTAAATGCTTCAAACCCGTTATTGAAGCGGAAGATGATCCCTGGGAAGCCATTAGGTTACTCCACTCTTCGTCATGAGTGGAGTTTGAACGATGTGCTTAACCATCCCAATGATATTTTCCCGTTGTTGAAGCTCAAGATGGCGATGAAGAAGGCTGAGAAGGAAATCCCTACAGACCCAAACTGGGGTTTTTGTTACTCTATACTTCCCAGGGTCTCTAGTTCCTTTGCGCTCATTATTCCACTTCTCGACTATGACTCACGTGATATAGTGAGTTAAACCAGATCGGGTGTTTTTTTTTGTTCCACAAGTGTGCAGCTATATATTGTAGATTTGTAGCATATACGTTATGCTATATTAGATTGATGCAAATCATGATCACTACTTGCATGAATAGAGTAGCATGTTCGAGTAACATCAATATTAATACGCAAATATGTCATATACTCTCTCCGTCTCATATTAAGTGTCCACAATGGAATCTTGGGTTGTCCCCCATATTGTATTCCAACCAATGAGATGAGACTTTAGTGGGTAAAAATGATATTTGATTGGTGAAGAGTGTAGTTAGTGGAATTTTTCTAAAACTTTGTGCATTTTGAAAGTGGACACTTAATATGGGACGGAGGGAGTATATAGTACTGTAACTTGCCCAATCATAGGAATCGTTATGTCATTGTTCTAGCTAGCCATTAGAGAATGAGAGAACGTGTAGGGTTTAACCAAAGGGAGTTACATTTTTATAAATTTCTAGTTATACCATTGTTCTCCGTACGTGGTTCCCTCAGCTAATTTGGGTGTTTCCTTGTGGACTCCTATGCACATGCATACATATGCATACGGGTGGAATCATGGGGAGATGCCAATGAAGCGAAATATAGCGACCACTGGGCTAGAAATACATGCTGGTAAAGGTATTATTGCCTTGTTGTGTGGTTGTGGATATAGTTCTTACCCTTTTCACCAAACCGTGTATGTGTTCTTTTTTACATGTGTGACTTACCTTTGTGTTGCTAGCTAGTTCTCATAATCTTATTTGTCGTGCAATCACGTATCCATACGTATTTAGCATGATTCTTTTCTCCAGTTACATTTAAATGACTGTCATTTTGACTATGCAGGTGTGCATGTTTTATTTGCTCGGTCAAATCCTTGACACAATTGGTATGTTTTATTATCTTTTTTGGTGTTATATATTCTTAGATTCAAGTTACTTGTTATCAAAATTTTTAGTGTTCTAATTTGAAAGTCATCCAATATATGTACACAAACATATGTCATACTTATGTTTTCCCTTTGATAGAGGATGATACAAGCATAGCTACTGAGATTAAGGTACCAATTCTGAAGGCCTTTCATCGTCATATATATGATCGTGACTGGCACTTTTCATGTGAGTATTGATTTTTATTTATTTTTTTGAACAGCAATAGAGAGTTAGAAACTTCAATAGCAAGCTACAAGAAGCTAGAACATAAGACGATAATTAGTATGTAGTGAGGGAAGGGGACTTCAATTCCGGTTACTAATCCTTTGTTTAAGCTCATATACACGAAGGTCACCTAAATGATACTTGAACTCACTCCGGCCTATTTTGTTAACTAGCCACTTATAATCTATTTTGGATACAGCTAGGAGGAAAAGCTGTTGATTTTATGCTTGTAGTCTTGCGCAACATATAATAATCACTAAAAAAAAGTTAAATTCTACACGGTTATATTTACACGCCTTATAGAGACATGTACTTTTATTTATACATTTACACACTATAAGATGTGTTAAAAATGAACACAATTACAAACGTGTAGAAACATGATTTTATCCACGGTTAGAGCAGAGGGTAAGGTCACACAGGTTAAAGTTTAACCAACTGCTACGTCAGCGCCACATCAGTCACTAAACATTAACCAAACTTTAACAAAAAAACCCCGTTATAATAACCAAACAACAATTTATAAAAACACCCCTTCATTTAGGGGGCAGAAGTGAAAATGGGAGGGGGTGAAGTATTTTTTTATTTTTTTTTTATTTTATTATTATTTTTTTTAATTCTAGCTCTCCTTAACGCCTCGTTATGCTCCTAACACCCCTAGTTAACGAGGGCTTCACCTTATTTGGTTAAAGTTTAACCACAAAATTTTGTGACCTTACCGTATGCTCTTATAGGCATGTGAAAAGTAAACTTACACACTTATCAATGTGTAATAACAAATAGTCACACTATCTAAAGCGGCTACGTTTCCAAGTATGTAAAAATTGTTTATAGAAAAAGCCGAAAAGGTATTCCCTCCGTCCCAAAATAGTTGTCCCCCGACAAAAAATACACAGTTTAAGAAAAGTGCATTTATTGCAGCTTTCTCTTTCTTGCTTTTTAACAGAATGACAATTTTACCCTTAACCAATTAATTAAGTTATTCTTTAAAGTTTGTAATAATAATTTCAAACAAGGGCAATATGGTAAACTCGATCAAACTTTTCTATCTATATTTAGCAGTGGACAATTAAATTGAGACATCTAAAAAAGGAAACGTGGACTATTAATTTGGGACGGAGGGAGTAAAAGACAAATAGAGAGGGGACCATATGATTTCTACACGCTTGTAGATGTGGAGAGTATTTTAGGTGATTTGCTTGGCAATATGATTTCTAAACGCTTGTGGGTGTTGATATATTTATATTATTCTTTTACACTTATACATATGTACTTTAGATTTTTTTTTGTCCACACTTTTTTATGTGAACATTTAACTATTTTGTCCACATTTGCAAATGTTGAGATATTATTCATGCAACATTTGTCTACACACTAGGAAAGCGTAGGCTTTGATATTTTAAACATTTAAAAACGTGTATTTTTTAGCTGAAAAATGTGTAGAATTTGACTATTTGATGTAGTGAATACACATTTTTTTGATGCTGATCATCCCTTTTATTCATTTTAAGGTGGGACAAAGGAAAACAAAGTTCTCATGGACAACTTCCACCATGTTTCTGATGCCTTTCTGGAGCTTGACAAAAGGTTACTTCTCATATAAAGTATATTCTAACAACCATGCCAAAATCTACACAATTTTAGTAGTGTTAATTTGGCAATCACATATTTACAATTAAGTATATGGGCATAGCTAATATGATTACATGCATGTATGCATTTAAAGTGCTAAATGCTTAAGGCTATCGATTTTGTGTCTGAGCTTGCTTGTGCATAGGTAAAAGTTGATCCACCTACAATACTTTTTGTAGTTATCAGGAGGTACTTGAGAATACTATCATGAGAATGGGTGCAGGGATGTCAAAATATATATGCAAAGAGGTACTTACTTAAATTTTCGTATACCATGGATCAAAACTACTTTTTCATCATGTACGGAGTTTGTCGTGTTTAATTGTATATATTTTTGTTGATATTGTATCATGTGGTGCGTGAAATTATTTTGATAGGTGTACAAATCACTTTACAAAGTAATCTTTTGATATCTAAGATTAAAAAAGAGTACAATGAGCAAACGAGCACAAACAAGAAAGAATATGTTTGTATATATGTTGTGAGAAAATACCCTATATTTCATTATGCATTTGATATATACCATTTGCCATGCCACTAATTAAATCTGTGAAGTATATGTTGTTGCACAGGTTCATATTGAAGCCAATTCTTATTCATGACATGCTTGTAATTCACCATAGTGATTTGAGAATAAAACAGTGTATGGAATTTATAAGATAGTAACAATAAACTTTTATTAAAGTGAATGGATATTTGTTTACAGACACATATGACATCTATTTATACAATGTGAAACGACACAACTGATTTCATGAACCATTGTGTCTTTCAGACACTAACTGTTACAAAACTAACTTAACTACCAATAACTACTTTTAACCAACTTGCATAACTGCCTATCTAAACGGCTGTTTGGTTTGTTGGCCTTTGGCCCAAACCTTGACCCATTGCAGGCCTTCATTTTGACCCATAATACTAATACTAATATATACAATTAGCTTTTGGCATATAAAGACATTATCTGGTCTATATCTCCTCCCTAATGTCTTGATGCCAACATCCTCCTTAGTAGGTTTCTTCCAAACTTAAGCAATGACAATGAAGTCATTACTTCCTGATGTGCTTGCACTATCTTCATCATCTGCAGTCCTAGTCATGTTGCCTTCCAAGTTAACACCATAATGAGTACTCTTGCCTTGTCTGTTCTCAAACTCTTCATGTGCCGTTCCTACTCCAACTTATGTCCCTTCACAGCCTTGTGGACTTTTTCCTTGGCATAACCAATGCCACTTTCAACCACATTCTTCTCAGGCTCCTCTCTAAACCAGGGCTTCATTGTTGTCTCATAGTAACACTGCACCATCTCAATGAATTGTTTGTAGCAATTCTTCAATGCATCTTCATTTTCTTCTGTCAAACCATGTAACACAGCAACCTTCTTCCATATCACCAGAAGTAACACTTAGATAGCCTCTCATGCTATCTATCATTTTGTAGAGACTTAATAGATCAATCTCTACAACTCCTATGACCGGTGGTATTTGCTCTAACACATCTTGATTCAAATATACCAGATANTATGGAAAGTATTATGTTATAATTAATGGGCCGTTAGTTATTCATAATTCCATGGGCTAGGGTTTGAGTAAACTCTATTATAAATAGAGATCATAACATTCTGCATGAAGTATGATCAACACAAAACCCTAAACACTTGAATACGATTCTGTTCTTGATTTGTGCCTAAAACAAGAACATCACTTGGTCTTATCCCATAGAGATATTCGTGTAACCCAGGCATAAGGTCGAATAGTTTCTATTGGAAAGTGATACCACGATTTCAAGTGAATATCCGGTACTATTGATTATCTTAACCCTAATCTGGAACACAGAAACACATATTAACCAACATGATCTCCTTCTACCACCTCTTACCCTCACTCTCGTTGAAACAAAACTGAAATGTTTTTTCTTTGGTTCTTTTTCATCATATCACAACAAGATTGTTAGTTTAGGGGGAAAAAAAAGGAAAAAGGTTTGACCTTCATTGTTACTGTTTTATGTTTGTTTCTTTTTACTTAAAGTCGACTAAAGCTCGACCTTTCTCCACCTAAAGTAGACTAAAGCTCGATCAATGGTTTTAATTTGCATGAGGTTACTTCTTCAAAAATCAATGTGAAACCTTTTGATGCCCTAATGCACATCACTGGTGAATATACAAGTTCTTCGACAAAGTACCGCATTCATTATTTGATTTGCTTTCGCTTCCTGTGGATGTCTTCATCAACAAAAATAGTCATAGTTTTACTGTTTTAAGTATCTCCAGTCCGAGCTTTCGCAATTTTGCTGCTCGGAATACGAGGGAGTATTAACCGATATAATTGATGAGTTAGCCCAAGCCCGATCTGTGGGCTTAGGATACGTTAGAGTTTATTGTAATATATATATATTGGTTATTAATAAAGTTTAAGGTACGGAGTTTCAATGTAAACATACGGTTTTACAAAAATATATCTCAAATTGAGAATTACGGAAAATGAATTTGATTTGTTGAGGCCTCCCTCATGTGAGCATAACTTTTTATTTTTATTTTTATTATTATTATTATTTTTAATTTAAATCCTAGTGAAGTCAATATATATATATATATATATATATATATATATATATATATATATATATATATATATATATATATATATATATATATATATATATATATATATACTACTTATAAAGAGTGTATATATCTAGTGAAGTCAAGATTGTATATATCTTTCTCGGTGAATCTTAGTGAATCCTAGTGAATTCAAAATATATCTGCTACTTATAAAGAGTGTATATGCATTCTTGAAATCTTGAATTTGTGAATCTTAAAACTTAAATCAATTTAGTTTGCTTGAATTACCTCTAAGAATCCCTTAATACACCTTAAACTTAATCAATTCTAAACTTGACAAGTTTTCATAAACACACACTATATGAATCTAAAATACACACGCTTTGTATTTCAAAAAACACACATTTTGCATCAAGGGTCGAACCAGAGTCACGATTTCTCAAGTATAACTATTTGCCGCTATACACCGTCGGTTTGTGCGGGTATTCGTCTAGTTTTAATAATGTATATGGTTTAGTTGTAAAATTTGGTAGCCCCACAAATTGACTGCCTTGTGCCTCCGCACCATATGCACACCCCCTATTGTCGGGCTTGTAACCGCGCTATTTGCAGAGATAACAAGAATGCGGTGATACACGACACTAGTTAGTGAGTGTTAATATTAGCGAAAAGCAGATTATGAAATGATGTCGTGAATGCAAATGCATATGTTATCTATACCACTCGTAATATTTTGAAATGATTATAATCGTCAAAAATTATGTTTTATATTATCGCGTCAAGTTATAATGTACTTTACGTGTATATATGGTGTAACGATGTTTTACGATAGTTGTTTAGTGAAGACTTGTGAAAATATAACTTTTTGCCGTAAATACAACATTTTGGAAAATTTCTGAAAATGGCCAAGTGGTCTCGGAAAGTCATCTGTAAAACAGTGTGTAATGAGAGTTAGAAAATAAACTCAGTGGTTTTGAAAAGCTTGTTACATTATCTAAAAGTCGTAACACTGATGTTTTGTCCATACGAGTCTCGATCATAAAGAAAAATTTTCGTGAACTGTGGTGTTTGGGCTGTTTCTGCAGTTTCTGGGCAGTTTTCGGGAAAGTTTGGATGGTTATAAGTTACTCGTTATTAATCCATTTGACAAACGGCTGGATATTTTGAAAAGTAGGTCAGGAGAACTAAATTTTACATAGACTTATCATTTTTCCAGAACTGAGTCTATCAATGAGAAAAGTGGCTCCAAACATGGATACCTGGAACTGCAGTTTATACTTGGTGAAATTTTGGTAAAAGCTGATGAAAAAGTGTGTCAAGTGTCGATTTTAAATCGCGTGTATCTTGGTCGTTATAGGTCCGTTTCTTATGTTCTTTATATCCTCGGTCTCGTGTTACAGTGAACTAATGTATTTTTAATATGTTGGGCTGTTTCGGTTACGTTTAACACCTCGTTTTAACTGTCGAAAGTCGTGCATCAGCAAGTATATTTTCAGAAAATAGTTTTCGTCGTTAAACTTGTTTTTAGCATATCTTTTTCGTTATAAGCTCGTTTATATCCATTCAAGCGGCCACGGTTTCGTTTTTGAGTATATTTCCTGATTATTTAGTCCAAAATTTACCCATGAACCCCTGGTCTCTCCAGTATTTACAAAAATGGACAACAACTTTTATATTATTTCAAAAATGATATATTTTGTTTATTTCTTGCTTCAATCCATTCCAATCAACCTCAAAACCACTCTTAAACTACCATACACCTTCTTAGGGTGTCGTGAGTTCCTAAACATCACCACATCAAGCTACTTAATCAATAACTTCTTATAATTAATTTTTAGCTCATAATAATTATAAAAACATATATAGAGTGGTATAAATCACATATTCACTTGCATGAGATGATAAAATGATATGAACATTATAAAATCTTTGTAATATTATGAAAAATAGTTTAGGACACTTACTTGAATGATTAGAGAATTTTTAGTGGTTAAACCTAATTACTTCTTGAGTTTTTATTTCAAAACTCTAAAGAGAAGTGCTAATGTGACTATATAAACACTTGAGCTTGAAAAATTGATGGATCCTTGGCCTTGGGAAGTCACGGCAACAGTAACACAAGAGAGGAGAGCAGATTTTTGGTGTAGAAATGTTGGTGATATGTTCTATGTGAGTTTTTATTAGTTATGTAGTTGTAGCATGTGAAGAATAGGAGACTTTAGGACAAGTGTATGAAATAGTCACACCACAAGGATATGTGGCGTGGGTTTTGGTGGAAGGGGGAGGGTTGACTGTTGAGTGGGTTTTGGTGATTTAATTAGATATTAGATGTGTTGTGTAGTGTATTTTGCTCCCGGTAATTAAAACGTGGAGTTTTAAGACGCGTATCGTAGTACCGGGTAATAATAATAAATTGCAAAACTTTCAAAAATATTAAAACTTGTTTTCATGATATATTTTAGAAATTTAGATGAGTGGTGAATTCGTTGGAGGGTTTAAACGATGTTAAAACCTTAAAACGCGAATTTAAATTGCGCTAAAATGTAAAAGGTGCAAGGTTTATGTAAAAAAAATGAAAAAAAGTGAAAAGTGACTTTTAAAATAGGATTGTAAGGAAACAATGATGCATAAAAAGTGTAGACCGGACATAGTCTAGTCGCGGTTGAATTAATTGAACGTGTCACGACGTACGCGGATAACTTCCGACGAAGTTAATTATTTAACAATAGAATAGTTAAATAATAAAATACTAAAATTAATGACATGAAAATTTTGAAATGTCACAATGGTCGATTGAATGGTTATCTAAATATGATGTGTTGTACACCATGGTGATGATTCAACTTAATGATGAAAATGATAAGCTAATGGGGAGGAATGTTGATGGTAAGCTTGAGGAGTTATCCATTCTTATGGTTTGGCACTCTATCCGTCCTACTGGTTCGGTTCCATGGTTTGATATGGTGTGGTTTTCGCAATGTATCCCTAGGGATGCGTTTCTTGTATGGTTGCTTATGGGAGAAAGGTTAAAAACGCAAAATAAAATGTGTGGATGGGAGTTGTCGCCAAGTACAAGGATAGAAGAATCATCGTGTCCTCTATGCAAGACGGTTCAAGACTCTCATACTCATTTATTTTTCGAGTGTCCTTTTTAACGGCATGTATGGCAAAAAAGTTCTATAATTGGTTCAATTTCCGGTTAATGGGAATTCGTGAGAGGATTTTATGGAGATGGTGAGCCCGGTGGCGAGAAGAAGACTTCTAAAAGTGGGCATAGCCAAAATTTTGTTCGGAGTTTCAGTCTATTACATATGGCAAGAAAGAAATAATCGTCTTTTCAATAAAAGGTCGAGACAAGTTAATCAAGTGTATTATTTGATTGTATCAACTACACGAATGAAACTAATGATGGTAAATTTGAATAATGCATCTCAGGTGAATGACTTGAAGACGATTTGCCAAACTCACAGAATTGAAGACTATTTGGCAAATTCGCAGAATGTTGAAATTGGGCTCGGGTAGTATAGGATTTGTTTGTTTTGTTAGACGTGGTCTTTCAAAGTTGGTCATAAGATTTTCACTTATGAGATTTGTACTTTCTTGATTCAAGGGTTGTCAATTTGTTGGATGGTTTGATCCAAGGTTCAATCGATATTTGAGTAAGGAAGGGTTTTCTTTTTTTTCCCCTAGACTATCTAACTGTCATCACTAATATCTAACAATTTCCACCTTAGTGGTGATAGTTAGTCTTTTCCGATACGCAACAACTTCAACCAGCACTGGAACCTCGGATAGGGGTGTGCCTTCAACCACGCACTAGTAGCAATAACCGCTACTAACATTAGCTTAACTCGTGACTCTGTCGAGAGCTCTTTAGCCAAATAGCCTCCTTTGCAGCCTTCGTAAGTGTCATATACGCTGCTTCAGTTGTTGACAAAGCCTCCATGTGCAGCATCATTGCTTCCGAGCTTCCTGCACATCATTGTATCATAAACCCGTACCTTGTGATTGATCTACCCATGACAGTGATCGATCTACCCATAGCGCAGTCAAAATCCACAAAAACCTGTACGTCTGTGTGTAATCCACGATCAGACCTATCCAACATACCCACATCTGCAAATGCTATGTCAGGTCTCGTGCAGACCATCTAATACTCCCGACTTCCAACCGCATATATACATGACCACTTACCATTCTTTTCCACATCACAGTACCCTGATAGACTACCCTCCAACGACAGTATGGAGTGTCCCTCCAACAAAGTTTGTACCGACTTTCTGTTGTGAAACCTGGCTCTGATACCACTTGTTGTAAAACCCTACAACAAACCTGGAAATCTAGAGAGCGGATTACCTGATACTCGAAGATGAACACACAACAACAGTTTGTTATATCGACAGAAAAGTAAACCTTGCACAAGTTAATCCTTAATCAAACGTTTACTGATTAAATACGAAAAGAATGATTACAATGACCCTCCCCCCTCACCTCCTTGTTGTAGAGATGAGGGGGGGGGGAAGAAAACCAACCCTGGAAGAGTTGAACCGGCTGTCACAAAGGAGAAACCAGACAAACGAATGAATGGACTCTACAGATCGTATATGCCATCTATATAGCATGTGAACCGACCTATAATCCTACTTTGACTAAAACAGGAACTAAAGTTTCACAAAGGCCTCTAGACTATCTAACTATCATCACTAATATATAACAATTTGTACTTAAATGATCTCATTCGGTTTTAATATATTTCACAGGGTAATAACAAATAATATATATAAAAATTTGCTTTATAAGAATGTATTAGTTTGAAATTACCTAGCGAATACACTGCAGAAAGCAAGAATAAGCCAATTAAGTGCATGTAAATAATGTCAAATTTACAAGACAAAAACGCTCATGAAGTCCATGTGAACCTAGAATTTCTCACTTAGGTAGAAAAACTAACACGATTACAATCTTTATGGTGAAAGTTACACATACGTTTTCCAAGATTAAGTTAGAAATGACGATTTATGGATAGTTACATACTTCGATGTAATATATTTAGAAAACAAAGCAAAAAAACATGATTACGAGAGAACAAACACGACACGAAATACCCATAATACAAGGGATCGAAAAAGCTACAAAAAAGCACACCTATATTGCATGACTCTCTTTTCTTTCACCTTTAATTCCATGTAATTTTACTATAAATATTGGTATTCAAAGACACACTTACTAACATGTATAACTAATATCATTTTGTTTATTTTTTTGGTAGCTAGATTTAGTCGAAAGAGATAGGTTAATGGCGGCACAAATGGTTGATATAGAGGCACAATCTTCGTGTGAGCAAGCATCACCGCCTTCATCAATCTTTAACAATGCCGATCGTCCTGTTACATTGAAGGTTAGTTTTCTGGCTTTTTATTTCACACGATAACTCATTATATATTTATAGACATAAATAAATGCAGGGTGAACTTTTTTAGTTTGAAGTATGATTTTAGCATTTCCTTCTACTTAATTTGTGGATTTAATTAACCTTTATATGACTGTTCTTTCGACTGTTAGTTCAAGTTTCAATCAAAACAAATATATAATAGTATAATTTGTTGTTGTAGTATAGTAGCTGTGAAAGTTTGCCTTTATATTTTTATTTATTTTTCTTGAATTTATATGCTATAACAATAGTGATTCTTCGTTGGACTTGATACTCGTGATACATGACATAGCCTGATCGAGCACAGCTAAAACCGTTTTGGCATCCATGGGCCGGTTAAGTGCGACAAGTACACAAAATTGTAAACTGGTTTCGTAATGTTTATATATAGCGGAATATCTTATTTTCTCATAGAGAAAGAAAAAATAAAAATAAAAATAAAATAACAGTGAAACTTTTTTTTAGGGTATCTTGTAAGTATCTCCAACAGAAATAGAAGAATGACGTTTTTGCCACGAAAGTCTTTTGCAAGCTTTTTTGCATTGAAACAATGATTTTTTTCCCTAAGAGACTCGAATACCCTCAAGTCTTAATAAGTGACGTTTTTTAGTCCAAATTTTAATTTATCCCTTTTATCAAATTTATTTTGAATAAGATTAGATTTAGTCATAATAGGTAGAACTAAATTAGAAGATGACAAAGATAATTTTTGAAGACGCTCTAAGTTTACGGATCGAGTAGTATTCATGTGAAAAATGTACTATTGACATTTATAACCTCGTGCATAAATACTACGGAGTACGTCTTAGAGCATCTTTTAGCGACTATATTTCAGTTTGCTGTTTCATTTAGGTGAAAGTGGTCAAGGTTTGTTAATGTTACATGCAACTTGTTGACATCATGACATGTACACTAAATGATCAAAGAAAACCTGTTGACATGACATCCTAATTGTATTTTAACAATAACTTTTGGTCTGTTAATAGTTTCATGAAGTGGTCTACACCATCAAAGTCAAGAAACAAGGATGGTTGATCAAGAAAAAGAATGAATCGTTTAATAAACATATTTTGAAAGGAATCACAGGCATAGTGTCGCCTGGTGAATTGTTGGCAATGTTAGGTCCATCCGGCAGCGGAAAAACTACCCTTTTAACTGCACTAGGTGGCCGCCTAGGTGGCCAACTCGACGGTTCCATTACCTACAATGATAAACCATTCTCAAGTATCATGAAACGCTACACCGGTTTTGTTACGCAAGATGATGTTTTGTACCCTCACTTAACAGTCACAGAAACACTAGTCTTCACTGCTTTATTACGCTTGCCTAGGACCCTCACTAGTCAAGAAAAGGTAGCACATGCCGAAGCCGTGATCAAACAACTTGGGCTAACAAGATGCAAAAATATAATTATAGGTGGAGAAGATTTTTTAAGAGGGGTATCGGGCGGTGAGCGAAAAAGGGTTAGTATTGGTCAAGAAATGCTTATAAACCCAAGTTTGTTGCTTTTGGATGAGCCAACATCTGGACTTGATTCCACAACTGCTCAAAGGATTGTTTCGACATTATGGGAATTAGCAAGAGGTGGAAGAACCGTTGTGATGACAATTCACCAACCGTCAAGTAGGCTTTTTTACATGTTTCATAAGGTGTTGTTGCTATCTGAAGGGAATTCGTTGTTTTTTGGAAAAGGGTCAGAAGTTATGAATTATTTTGAGAGTATTGGTTTTTCACCATTGGTAGCCATGAACCCTTCCGATTTTTTGCTTGATCTTGCAAATGGTACGAAACACAATTGCATAATTTTAAAGGGTGTTGACACTTGCTTATTTAAAAGGTTATCTCGTTATTTTTGTAAGCCGAAAAGCAATTTTGATTGTTATATAAAACTATTTAATTGTTTACTTTGAGGTAAATAAACACTTTAAAAGCAAGTTATGTGTTATTTTTTAAGCAGTTTAAAATAAGCAAGCCCAAACAACACCCCAAGGACTTGCAAACTAATGTGTCACATATTTTATTTACATTAATAACTTATCCAGTAAAACTTTTAAAAATAGGGATATCATCGGACGAAACAAGTTGTTTGGGTCAAAATGCATTCAAACAGAAGTTGGCTTTGGCTTATCGGTGTAATCTGGCTGAGAATCTTAAAGCTGAAGTGTTAGAAGTTAATGATCACGTGAACGCTGTTTTAGAAAGCAAGAAACCCGAAAGATGGACAACGACTTGGTGGCAACAAGTCACAGTTTTGCTTAGAAGAGGCGTTAAAGAAAGGAGACATGAATTCTTTTCACCTCTCAAGATCAGTCAGGTTATAGCCGTTTCAATTCTTTCAGGATTGCTATGGTGGCAATCTGATATATCTCACTTGCAAGATCAGGTATAGCATTCCATTACAACTATACTTACGAAATATAAACAGGAATATACATTAATCGTTTGTGTGGTTAGATAAAAATGATAGAATTTGTGCATCCTAGATGCTTTTTGCATAAATGGTCCCTATTTCCATAGTTTGATTTCATTTTTGGTTACTTAAGGAACGAACGATTCACTAAAAGTAAAAGCAAATAGTGCGATTAGGGACCATTTGGCAGAGAGTATTGACGAGGGATTATTTCCGTTATTCAACAAATCAGTAATTTACTTAGATATGATATTTTGTGGCTAACGGATTAGGAAATATGCAGTCAGGATTGCTATTCTTCTACACCGGATTTTGGGGCTTCTATCCATTATTTCAAGCAATTTTTACATTTCCTCAAGAAAGAATGATGCTAGACAAAGAAAGATCCTCAGGAATGTACAGACTATCATCATATTTTGTGTCACGAACATTAGGAGATCTTCCAATGGAACTAGCTCTACCCACATTGTTTTGCATCATAACCTATTGGATGGCTGGGCTCAAGGCCGAGCTTGGAAGTTTCTTGTATGCATTGTTTGCTCTTCTATTCAGTGTTCTGGTCTCACAAGGGCTTGGGCTCGCGCTAGGTGCACTTGTCATGGATCAGAAGTCTGCCACCATGCTAGGGTCCGTGATCATGTTATCATTCACACTAGCTGGTGGATACTATGTTCAACATGTGCCTAGTTTTATATCTTGGATTAAATATGTGTCCATCAGCCAGCATACTTACAAGCTCTTGTTTGGGTCACAATATAAGCAGGGGCAGACTTACCAATGCGGTAATAGGACTTGTTTGGTTGAAGAATTTCCAGCTATCAAGAGTGTTGGTCTCGATGGGCAAGTAATATCTATTGTTGCTTTGGCTATAATGCTGGTACTCTATCGTGTTATTGCTTATTTGGCTCTTATGAGAGTTGGCATGCCTATGTAATAGGTTATACAAATATCAGGTCAAGTAAAAAAGTTCGATATGTCAAGTCATTGGGGAAACAATCTTCTCCTACATTGGTTTAAAGGCACATGTATATATTAGTCTTTGTTCTTTTAGAAGATCCTTCACTTTTTGGGTATGGAGATCATGGAACCGAGCGGTAATAATCTATCCTGCAACATGCTTGGGGAAGTGCAGTTTAACCGGTGGTTGAAGGGGTTTTGCAAAGACAATCAAATATTATTATTATTTCTCAATATATTTACTTTGGCATTTTAGACTTTAGTGTATTGGATGTTTTGTTCATTTCAAGTGTACTTTGATATATATATATATTTTTTCACGAAAAAAACAATGAACAATGGTGAATGTTATAGACTAGGCTTATGGAAGTTCAATAAGCATTACTCCGTAGTTTATGCCAATGATCACTGATTTTCTTGGTAAATGTTTAGTTATTCGATTTGTTTTCATTACAAAANATGTCATCTTACACATACATATACAAGTAGACCGACGGGGTACGAATACGTTTCCTATCTCATATAAGGAGACTTTCGGCGGACAGGGATATGGAACGGATCCCTAGAGTCTTTTGGGGGATCATTGGGGAGAATAGGGAACGTTTTATTCTGTATTAACAAAAGTAATGCATAAGGGGTCTCCACTGTAAAGGTGGGCCAGCGAGACGATAGTAAACAGTGGCTGTTAGCCAAGAGCACAATGTACAACCTATCGCTATGTATCTGCTTGACCAGAAATGACACTTAAATTGAAGGTACAAGTGCACATTTTTCTCGGCAAATGCTGGGGTCACAAGGACACCCCAACATAATGATCATCTTTCGCGTGGCTATGCTAGGTTGATGCATATGCATAGACATGGCAAAGGCATAGCACTTAGCTGACCGTTTACTTAAATTCAACGCTACCATTTGGCGGGAGGACAGTGTCCCCGCCGAAAGAGTGTTGTCTTTGGCCGAAGTTTGACCAAAATAGGCCTCTAGAATTGGTGCGCGGGAATTTTCGCCGAGTTTTTACTCTTAACGGGGACATGTCCGCTAAAGGTGTGAATTATACACACACACTTTTAACGGGAACATGTCCCCGCTAAAGAGATTGTTAAGAACAATTGAAACAGCGATTTTGAACCGGCATTAAATAGCAGGTTTATGAGCATGGCACGATGGAGTCAGTCTGTTAGTTAGAAGATCAACGATAGAATGTGAAAGAGAGATTGTTAAGTAACGTGACATCGCTTACAGGATCTGATATACCAAGTTCATATACATTCTCAAATCCAATGCATATTATCTTCAAACCGTTTCTGTTACTGTTGGGTTTTGTAATGTGTGCATTGAAAATTTAGTAGTCGGTCAGCGAGGTTGTGTGCCAGCTCAGCACTGTTTTTGTCGTGTAGCCACTTTCGGCGGGGACATTTGTGTCCCCGCCGAAAGTCTCCTCGCCCGTCGTCCTGTTTGTTGTAGTGCATGGACGGTAAAAGTGGTCATGCAAATAATGTGGATGAAAACTAAACTTTAGGTAAGACACTCAATTTTTCACACCGTGGAAATCCGGCTATCATCAAGTGAGGCATGACAACAATCTCTAAACATGAGTCTGCTTGTCATGAAAGACATGTGGCTTAAGCAATAAACAAAACGCAAATTAACAGCTTGTAATCTTGATCATTTGTTAATGAAATTTACCGGGTAACAATCCTTACGTACCCAAAAGAAAGAAAAGAAAAAACAAAACGCAAACAAATAACACAATGGCATAAAAATATTACATATAGAATAAAAGTAGATGCGTGGGTGGGGTTAGAATTATTGTTAAGTAAGTTCCAAACTAATATTAGTATCGAATCCATATTTGTAAAACTTTTAAATTTATAGTTGTAGTATTTAAGGAGTAATACTCAAAGAGTTTTATTTGTATCTAGTAATATTGATTATGATTAGACATAAACGACCATTAGGTAGCTTGGATTGAAAGACAAGCTACGCTTTATCTAGGTTTGGTTGTAGTTTCCTTAATCGATTAGATGAAGGTTCCTACTCTCTCATCTCTATAAATTGAGGTGAGGGGATGCCAGTTCTTGACATTCTTCGTTCTCAAATTATAAGCTTTATTTGTTAAGGGATGTTCAAGGGTAATATCGTGTGCTTATTGTTTTACTTTAGTCGACATTTTTGTGGTCAACTTGTTCTTCTTCGTTTGTCGTCCAACAAGGTTCATTGGTCTTGCAACTTGTGATTGATCGACGTTGCGGTTCTAGGTTCCATGTTCGACATCTTTAAGTTTGTTGTGGATTCGTCCAATAAGTGGTATCGAAACTACGGTTGGTAGTGGGCTCTGAAGGGTCGTTACTAGTTTGAGACATGATCAGAATTTCGGGTTTTATTTACCCGGGAAGTCAGCAGGTGTAAAAGGCAGGTTTAAATAAAGAAGAAGGCTTGCGGGGGTCCTTTGCATGTTTTATTCCTCACATGAGAAGTTTAAATATAAAGGTGGCAAGGGCACTTTGGTTTTTTATTGTTTATAAGAAAGTCAAAGTTATTTTTAATCTTTTTTTTTTTAAGTAAAAACCGACTTCATTGTTTCTTTTAGATATTTTGTCTAGTTCGATAAAACTTAAAGGTTATTTTTTGTTGCTGGTTTTCTTGTGGTTCAAGTTTCGATCGTGGTTCGCTTGGGTTTCAAGTTAGTTATCGGGTTTGTTGGTTCAAGATCGAAGGTTTAGGTTTTTCTAATTAATTTGATTTGCAAAAAGGGTTTTTAGCAACAATGGTTATATTTGACATGGCTTGTGAGATTTGTTGATAATGTTGGTTAATAAGTAATTTCACAAAGTTTTAAGCAAGGTTAAAGAAGAATGGCTAGTTCTATAACTAGGTTTGACATCGAGAAATTCAATGGGAAGAATGACTTCGGATTATGGCAAACAAAGATGCGTGCTTTAATGGTACAACAAGGATGTGATGTTAAATTAGAGACATTACCCGCAGACATGGAATCAAGTGAAAAGGTTGCTTGATGAAGAAGGCATACAGTACCTTGATTATATGCTTGGGAGACCGGGTTTAATGGGAAGTTACCAAGGAAACAACTACAGTAGGAATTTGGATAAAGTTGACTAGTCTGTATATAGAGCTGGCAATTTCTGACACGGACCTGTTAACACGACACGACATGACCTGCTCTTAATAGGTTTCGTGTCGGGTCTTAACAGGTTTCGTGTCTTAACAGGTCCGGACCTGTTAAGACACATTAAGAGACCTGTTAAGAAGTTATATATATATGTTCAAAAATAAACCCTAAAACACTTTCCTCTTTTCTCATATACTCGCCTCCAAATCTACGGTCCTCCTCCAGTAGTCCAGTCCTCCTCCATAACTCCAAATCTACGATCCACAAATCTATTAACTCCATTAATCATAACTCCAAATCTACGATCCACAAATCCACAATCCCTGTTTCTTAATCGATCCACATACCAAAATCCTATCTCAACATTAATCGATCCAAATTCCACAACTCCATTCCCTCTTTCTTAATCGATCCACAATCCATTCCCTGTTTCTCAACACTTTCCTCTTTTCTTAATCGATCCACAAACAGGTATGTAATCGATTTATTTTCCCATGACTGTTAGTTATTGGAAATCAGAGCTAATGTTAGTTTGATGCTCAAATTAGTTTATATATACTGTAAGATATATGAAGGGCATGTAACTGGTTATCTATCAGTTAAATTGAGATGGTAAGGTGTGACAACCGGTAATTTTGGGACCTTTTACAAAATCCACCGCATTATATTTTTATAAACGTGAGAATTGAGTTATCGATAATTTTATAGAGTTTTGAGTATTTTGTGGAAAAGTTTGGAGTTTATGAGAAAACGTATAATTCTTTACGTATTAATTAGGCTAAATAAGTACTTCGTGTAGGCACTATATGACTTGGCACTAGGAACTCTAACGTGATGCGTATTTTTTAAATAACGGTTACAGTGATTTCGAGTATTTGGTTTAGTTTTATGAGCCGTGAGTGGTAAACGTTTTGAAGTGATTTTTTTTACTAAACGAACTATTTTAACTTACGAAGAATTATTTCTAAATATGAACGGTGAGTATTAAACGACTTGATGTGGTGACCGATATTCTTATAAACCTTATAAAATATGTGTGTCGGGAGAGATGTAAGAAAAATAAAAGTTTTGGGTATCCCATTTTCATTAACTTATAAAGATGGGAACTAGAGGGACTTGTCTTGCCACCTTCCCAAACTTATACCACTAAAACCCTAACCCTACCTTATTATTTCATTTTCTTCTTCACCTCAACACCCATCTCTCTCTTTCTCTCTTGCTAACCGCCGGCCACCTCACAACCCGTCACCACCGCCGCCACCAAACTCCACCATCACCACCACTTTACTCAAAAACATCTCCTCTTTCACCTAGTGTAACTCACGCGCTCCAAAAACGACTCTAAACCCTTGTTTTTAATCATCACCGCCACCACTTTCACACACCATTCAAATATTTCACTTCTATTTCATAGATCTACAAAAGAAAAGGTGAGAAAATGCGTTTTACGCATGGGTTGACTTTTGTACGAGTCAAACCCAACGTTTTCTTCATTTTGGGTGAAAAAGATTAGTGGGTTTTCACATTTTAATGACTTTTGATTGATAAAAACGTGAAACAAACGAGTTGGTATCGATTTGGGTATGTTTGGTATTCGGATTTATTTGTGGGTCGTGGGTAACCCACGAATTTTTGATGGGTTTTGATGTTTTGATGTTTGTTTGACTAGTTTAATGGTTTTGGTTGATGTTTGATTGATTTTGGATGAATTAGATTTAGTTTCTTGAAGTGTTATCGTTGCTTTTGTTGTTTGGGACGAATTGTAGGCTCGGCCTAGCCGAGAAGAGCCCACGCCGAGACCCTAAGGTCACGGCTAGGGTGGGTTTGGCTCGTTGAGGGGTCAAAGCCGAGACCTCATGGTCGTGGCTTGGTCCTAGTAGCCGATAAGTGCTAATTGTTAGTTTTGTGATAAGTTTGGTTAATGGTTGTGAATTATTGGAAGTTTTGATATATAAGATTTCATGGAACATGCGGTAAAGTAAATTAGTTGGTAATGGTAAAATAGTGGAAGTGACGGAAAATATAGATATATACTTAAGTGGATTAATTGGTAAAATGATTGTTGACGATGTGATAATATAGTTTGATGATAATTTGGCTAATAGAGTTGTGGAATAATAATAAAATTGGCGAAGAAATATTGAGTGTGGATTATTAATTTCTTAGACGTAATGAATTGAGTGGTTTATATTATAACTTGGCTATATGAATTATGTGAACTTGATGGTTATGTGAATATATTGCGACTAACGTTTGTTGTGATGTGTTATTGACATGGAAGCTTGGTTACGGAATATGGAGTTATAAGGTTGTGAACTTTTAGTATGACGGAGATAGGATTAGTACGAGAGCCGTAGTCGGCCTCGCGTTATTGAAGTTTGGAAAGTGTGATTGGATATCGGGATATATTTATTGGATTGATTGTTTATGACGTTATTGTGTGCAAGTTGAGGTCGCCTAGACTCCCTAGTCTTGGTTGGCTTCAACAATGCCGTTACATGAGATTTTGGACTTGGACTAGTTATGTGGACCGGGAAGTCATGACTCGGACACGTGGACTCGAATAAATAATAATTCGTTAATATAATTTATTACGCTAAACGTATATATAATATAAGTCTAAATATATATATATGTGAAAGCATATGTATATATATTCACTTATATAATAAATAGGTAACGTAATAAATAAAAATAATAACGTATCGATAACTATTAACTATTAAGTTAGATTAATATTTATCGGGACCTTATTTAATAAATATATAACGAATTTATATTACGAGTTAATAACGGAAAGTCTTTAAAAATGGATCCTTACGGGTTCAAAACAAATTGTGATGTTCGAAGTGAATTATTAAATATTCGAGCACACGCTATACAAGTCCAAGGCTTATTATTTCTGTGGTAACGAATATTTGACCTTATTTTGAGTAAGTTACGGATTTATTTATCGATAACGAGTCATTAATATTGTTGTTGGACCTATTGGACTGACGAGCCCAATAGGAGCCCGATAAGGATATTAAGTGGTCATGTTGACGAAAAATGCATCCTACGACTAATGATATAACTTAAAGGGGTAATAAGTAAATCGACAAATGGTTGGACTTATTGAGTTGACGAATTTAATAAGCCGTCGACCATTTATGCGATGACTTATCGATCCTTGAGGTCATATCATTTGACCTTGACTTTTGCGTGCTAACTGATGACTTCTTATATGATTTATATGCTACTACGTGTTATGTGAACTACTTGATTTCCGTGATATGTGTTGTTGAGAGATTTCATTTTTGGTTATACGTATATGATATGATTGGATGAACTTATTGGCGTGAATTCTTTGAGTCGAGACTTTGTCTCTAGTACCCACACCAAGCGATACCGAACGATACCAAGCAAAGGCTAAAAACTTTTAAAGAATGTTTTCTTTTGGATAAATAAACGGAAAATACTCGGGAATTACGGGGAGTAATCGATTTCGAGAGAGTTATATATTAAGTGAGTTCTAAATATGTATAGGTCGTACCGAGTCATAGTTGCTGTGAAGTCTTAACCTTGCCTTCTTTTGCTATTACATATCTATCTTGATTTGTGCTTACGACATTTGAGGTGAGTTTCATAGCCCCACTTTTACTCGTATTTTAATCATTTTAATAGTTTTCCTAAATTGGGGGAGAATACATGCTACTGTTTTCTTGGACCTACTACATGTTTCGTTTTGCTATTGTGTGGACTAGTTTTAGGGTACGGGTTAACTATTTCCACAGATTGGTAGGTTGTGAGGTTATGATACAGGTCCGTGGATACAAGATAAAAAGTATCACCTCCCTTAATGGTGTAGTTATGCTTAGCATAAGAGAGGTTTGTAGTGGTGTTGGCTTTGTTGCATGTACAAGTGAGTGGAATAAAGAGTGGTTGATTAGGAACAAGAGGTGAAGTTACAGATGTTAAGTTGCTCGGTTTCGCAATCATGGGACGGCTCACGGAGAAAAGATCGCTTATATATATATATATATGTGTGTATATGTATATATATCTATATGTGTGTATAGGGTAGGGTTATAATAAAAAGTCTCTTAAAATAAAAAGTCTAGGAAGGCGAATTTTGGTGCATCACAGTTATAAAGTTACTGCATCACATTTTTAAGTCACTGCATCAAAGTTATAAATTTTAGTGCATCACAATTACTGCATCACAGCTATAAAAATTTACTACATCACAGTTAGTGCATTGCAGTTATTAAGTTACTGCATCACATTTTAAGTCACTGCATCATAGTTATAAATTTAGTACATCAGAGACTTTTTATTCTTTTTATTTTAAGACCCTTTTTATTTTAACCTAACACTGTGTATATATATATATATATATATATATATATATATATATATATATATATATATATATATGTATATATATATATTATATATATATATGTATATATATACATATATATAACGAGAACCACTTTTATCTGCAAGAACTGCGAGAACTCTCCTTGAACCGTTAGATTATTTAATCAATGGCTATAATTAAGTGTGCCATTAATGTAAATAACTGAAAACTTAAGGCATTATGTGAAAAGTTAAAAGGGTACTATGGACATTTCAAAAAACATGTTAACCCCAATAAAAAGATACCCGCCCCTTCTTTTTCTTAATTAGATCCAATATTTTAGGGCATCTTTATCATTTAAAACCCTAACCACCCACCTTCTCTTTCACACAACAAAACAACCACAGATCTGTAGATCCGCCTCCTCCTCCCGTGTACCAACGACCCATTTTTGGGTATATATATTTGGATATGGAAAATGTCACCATCCTTCTCAGTATTTTTTTCGTGACATCACAATGATCGCATGATTGATCAATTGATTGGTAATGGTTTTTCTTTTTTTATTATTATATTTTTTATTATATTTTTGTGATTTTTTATTCTTGTGATCAATTGATTGATAATAAAGGTTGATGAAACTATGCTAGGAAATACCTGTTGAAAAAATGTAATTGAATTTTCCATATCATTAATGTTTTTTTTGATGTATTGGAAGATGTGGTTCTTGTTAAAGAATATAGATTGGCTATATTTAGTTGGATTGATAGAGAAGTTAGAGTTGGATCAAATATGCTTTTTGTCTGCTCCATCTTAAATGATTTTTATTTAATAAAATTTTTTTAGGACTTTGCTATTTAGTTAATGCTTACAAATCTTTGGAAAAAAAAATTAAGATTTAATTGGTTATGTAGAAGAAATTGATTAATTTGTGTTCTTTAATCTTGTTATCGTACTCCGTATATCGTTATAATAGAATGCGATGTCTTCTTTCGGTAGGATCGAATACGTGGTGTAACTAATTTGTGCAGGGGTTCTTTGATTTAATATTGGCTATAAATGTATGTATGTTCTGGCTTGTTATTGGGCCTTTTAAATGACACATAACAACGTAATATAAATTTTCATTTTATACATAGTATTGATTGCAATGGTGCATATGTGTTTTTTGGCTTCTACAAAATTAATAAAAGTGACGTGCATATATGTTTTAAGGTTAATATAGATTCATTAATAAATGGATGCATACATGTTCAAAAAATGTATGTTTTAAAACAGGTATGTTTTAAAAACTGATGATTGCTTATTAACGGAATGCTTAAAACATGTATGTTTTTTTATTTAGTAAGTGTAATTATTGTTTTTTCAAAGACTTTCGTGTTTACAAAACAAGTATATTTCCTAAAACATACATGCACTCATGACACATGTATAATTTTTAATAATATTATTGTTGCTCATTTTTGTACTTTTCTTTGTATCAGGTGTAATTACAAGAATGGTCACGGTTACAAGTGTGCATATATATCTGACTTTTGAAAAATTGTTGACGGCTACTCGTGCGCATATGTCCATTTGTGTTGAATATTATTAGTTCTCACGTGTATAGATTGATTAGATTCATTCTTTTATTCTTTTAGAAATTTGTATTTTAATTGTATTTCAATCGATATCGAAGTTTGTATATAACATTTATGTTATTGGTTTGTTATAAATTTTATTATATTAAAAATCCTATATGCACCTTGAAAAGGAAAAAAACATGTATGCACTTTGACTAATTGAAAACATATGCGCACATTGACTATTTTGGGGGAAAAAAACATGCATGCACCTTTGCCTATTTTAATAAATAAATAAATAAATAACATGCATGCATAGAAAACATGTTAAACATTAAAAAAAAAAAAAAAAAAAATCCTGAATTTTGATATTTCTTAAAAACGGGAATTATAAAAAAAAAACAAAAATAATATGAAAATGTCTTTTACTATTATACCCTTTTGAATTAAATAAAAATAACAAAATGCTATGGAGCATTAAATGATGTACATTGTGTATTGTTAGTTGTAAAAAGATGGTTCTCGCAGTTCTTGCAGATAAGGTGGTTCTCGTAAGAAAGGGTTATCCAAATATCAGGTCAAGTAAAAAAGTCCGATAAAAAGTCCGATATGTTAAGTCATTGGGGAAACAATCTTCTCCTACATCGGTTTAAAGGCACATGTATATATTAGTCTTTGTATTTTTAGAAGATCCTTCACTTTTTGGGTATGGAGATCATGGAACCGGGCGGTAATAATCTATCCTGCAACATGCTTGGGGAAGTGCAGTTTAACCGGTGATTGAAGGGGTTTGCAAAGACAATCAGATATTATTATTATTTCTCAATATATGTATTTTGGCATTTTAGAGTACTTTAGTGTATTGGATGTTTTGTTCATTTCAAGTGTACTTTGATATATATATATATATATATATATATATATATATATATATATATATATATATATATATATATATATATATATATATATATATATATATAT
>LBNU01021895.1:26222-74301 GCA_014162995.1 Artemisia annua
TTTTTTTTTTTTTTTTTTTTTTTTTTTTTTTTTTTTTTTTTTTTTTTTTTTTTAATTATGGTTTATAATTTTCGTTTATGATTATGTTAGACGCACGTGGTAAAAGATCATATATAGTTTTTGCATAGATATGCTCATCTTATCCACCAAGTTTAGCCACTGCATGTTTCGTTTATTTTGATTAACTCATAGTTTAATCTTATGTTGGATACAGGATTTTGATGTGATCCCTTTTTTATGAATGCATATGTATCACAGTTAAAAGGTATAGTCACTAATAAGGAAGGAAAGAATATGTGCACTTGTTTTTTGTTAAAAAAAAACATATAGGTTTCACTTTTACAACCAAAACAAACTTCACCAATTAAAATAAGTTAATATAAATACGTTTAACATTAAAATTGATTTAACGTCAAGGAAAAACTATTAAACATACTAAACATAAGACAAACCACATCACTCTCCCCTTATCACTCTCTCTTAGCAATTAATCAATCTGCTATTTAAAAGTTAGTTCACGCATCTACTCTAAATTTTACTTAGTGGCCTTGAATCAAGGATTCCAATCGTCATAATCCTCTTACAGCATACCGCACCATCAATAACTAAAAACCATAAAGTCATACAAACCAAAAGATTGTTTCACATTTTTGCGCTATGCTAAAATACTAAACGCATTAGATCATTACCAAGTGGCTGTGATAAGCGGTCTTAATATAGTTGCAATTTCTTCCGTGGATTTACCGAGTAAATGTGTGATGGATTTACCGAGTAAATGTGTAATGGTTGTCTAGCGAACAACATGTTGCTTCTTCAGCCACAACTGTAAAAAGAACAGGAGATGCTGCGTGAAAGACACATATGCAGCCATTAACTGCGGAATCGAAAGAATCTTCTTCTATCAAGTCAAGGTCGAGAATATGTAGACCTGAAGCCTTAAAGAACTCTAAATGTCAACCAAACAACCCCTAATAAGACATTAAAAACAACCACCAAACAACCCTTATATTGACAGCAAAAACAGCAACCAAACAACCCGTTTTGACAGCAAAACAGCAACTAAACACCTCTTGATAGCAAAAACAGCATGTAAACAAACCTTTTGACAGCAAAATCAGCAACCAAACATCCCTTTTGACGGCAAGAACAGCAACCAAACACCTCTTGACAGCAAAAACATTAACATCGCTTACCTGCTTGTCGAGCATTCTTGAGAAATCCATGCGAACGTATCCTCCTTAGTCCTCTGTCGTAAATCTAGAGAGCATATTGCTTTATATTTTTTCTTTATGAGCTTATAATCCGTGAGTTATCTGAATCTATTTAAGAAGTACTTAGTGTACCAATTTGATTCAATCTGAAGTGGTGGTTAGTACATTCACATCTCATAAGCCATAACCCATGTGATCAACCTGCATAAAATATTCACACACATTACCAAACACACTCACATTTGTACTTATATATAATTCAAATAACCAAAGTAACAACCAAGACATCATCGGAACAACAGATACAAGTATATTCACAAACTAATATTATTCACAAATATATAAGCTGTAACTATTAAGAATAAAACATTGGACCAGGTCAAAATAATAAGGTTATTACTCTGTCTATAACATATTGATGAAACGCAAGAGGTGGCAAAATAGTTGGGTAACGGGTCAAAAGGGTCACGCTTTAAGTGTGGATCGTGTCAGGATAGACTGACCCGTAAACATGGTTCGAAAAATTAGAGACACATGTCAGCTGCATTATTATTACAAAAAAAATGAAACCTTTTTCTTATGAGTAGCTTAAAAAGTGTATGTAGACAATAGCAAGCTCGGGACACTCTTCCCAGTTAGTCATTCCAGTAGTCAGAGCGGAATCGGCTCTTCCACCACCTTTCCCTTTTATGAACATCGAGTACTTCTCGGCAATGTCTCTCAAGATCATAGCAGTCTGTGCCCCGTTGTCGACAAACTTCCCTGTATATCCTTCTTTTTCCGGTCTCATATAACTAAAAATAAAAAACATGAAAATTTATATATAAGACCTTCTAGTTTTTAACATTTAGTATGTATCGATATTTAGTTAGCCAATATTCTGCCACATAGTTACGTAGATACTCCCTTAGTGACAGTTGTTTATAGCTTTTGTTCCAAATCAAACTATATATTAAAACGCGACACACACCTATTAGTTCAGAAGCAGGATATGGACCAACATGCTGCTGATCTTGTCTGCATAATTTCAAACCCGTGACTTTTAGTCCAAACAAATTACAATTTTTCAATTTAAAACTGATATGGGTACAAAGATTTGTACATTAGCTGGTTCGTTTTCATTTAATGGTTCATTTTGGGTATGACTTATGGTTCATTTGCTGGTTCATTTTCAGGCACCAATAACCAATGTTTAATATAACGCATGAACTTTACGTCATTCATAGTAACACATACAAACACATGAGCGTAACAAAACAATAACTAACCAAAAATCTCATCAGCTGAAAGAAATGACCATTCTCGTATCGCTGCCTAAAATCTTGCATTTGCAATTGAGAATTTTCAGCACACAATAAATTCAAACGATAAATGATAAATACGGAATAGACTTTAGGCTTAGACCTTGAAAGCAACAATTTGTACATAAAATGCAGGTAAGACATACATATTAACAATGTACTGCTTTTAACGTTTACGACCTTGAACTATGTTTACGACATTCAAGAATGTGTCAAGAATGTATCGTGTAACAAAAGTAGAGCTGAGGTGGCAAGGACTACATGCACAACAACAATGCTATGGGCGCCCAAAGAAGTATGGGCCAAAAAGTTTGGGGAACAACTATCCCGATAAATGTTATTTTTATTAATTAGAAGCAGACTGTTGTCTATTACACTTCAATACAATAACTGACGTCTGTTATGCTTCCATGATCCACATACGCCTCTTAACATGATTATTAGAAAAGCAAGACAAAATTCTAATTGTACCTCTCCTGAACTTATTGAATGGCCCATTGACCAATTAACATTCACCTGCAACGATTATGGAAAAAGATAAGTTTTACTTGAAAATCACCAAACTACTTGAACAGCCATTACAATCAATATGTAATTATATAGATCACAATTGTGTTTTGTCTCAAATATCACATTAACTTCACCAAATCCTTAAACGTCAAAATATGCTAAACATCAAAACTAAGACACATATAAATAAAGTTATAATCTTCAATTTTGAAACTTGAAATAAGATATGTACTTTCTGCAAAAAATGCTTTCCGAAAAACAAACCTAGTCACTTTTGATTTTGGCGGATCCCATATTACATTAAAACATAGATAGCCTTTTTTCTATTATGTTTCAACCAAAAGGAGTGCATCTCAATAAATATGGTTGATGGCAATTTTTTCCAAACTCAAAGTTTCTGGTTTATAAATATGAGTGTCAATTGATGATTTTTATTTTTAGCATATATTCAAATCAAAAGACCCAATTATGTACATCCAAACACTATATCACATTTTAATGGCCCAATTCATACATCAATCAGGCAAATAATAATAGCATGATTCAAACAATAATCAAAAAGTGTGTACCTTGCTTTGACCAATTATCGTATGTGCTATTAACAAACCCATCAACGTCAAACCTAACCAGATTTGACCTTCATGATATCTTTAAAAGGTATATTGCATTACATCCTTCTTATGATATAATTGAATCGCGCGGTTAAATATGTATACATGGGAGTTGGAGAATTTTGTAGTGATGGAAGATTAAGGTGGTTGCTTAGATTGAGGATATACAGAAGTTGGAGAAGAAAAATATTGCCGATGAATAAACCAATAAACCGAGCATAGGAGACGAATTAGGATTTTTAGGGGGAATATGATATTGAATTTTAAGTTTCAGCCCAAAACTTTGAAAAAATGCCTCCGCCGTTTTTAAGTTTTTATTTTTTTAGTTTTTGACACATATATTTTTGTAAGATTTTATCAATGATCACAAATCAAATTCGATTTTTTATAAAATATGACTAAATTTGGAAGTATTTAGGCTTTTTTTATTCAGTATTTTTTTAATAAAAAAATAATAATAATTCAATTCTTACTTAATAAGGTATGATTTGATTGCAAAAGTCCCCATTAGGGATTTTGTTTTATTATATAAAAGATTATGATCGGACATAAGCAACGATCAGGTAGCTTGGAGTGCAAGACAATTACGCTTTATCTAGGTTAGTTGTAGTTTCCTTAACCGACTAGATGAAGGTTCCTACTCTCTCATCTCTGTAAATAGAGGTGAGGGGATGCCAGTCGTTAACATTCTTCGTTCTCAAATTATAAGCATTATTTGTTAAGGGATGTTCCAGGGTAATTCGTGTGCTTATTGTTTTACTTTAGTTGATATTTTAGTGGTCTACTTGTTCTTTTTCGTTTGTCATCCAACAAGGTTCGTTGGTGTTGCAACTTATGATTGATCGACTTTGTGGTTCTAGGTTCCATGTTCGACATCCTCAGGTTTGTTGTGGATTCGTCTAATAAGTGGTATAGGAGCTACAATTGGTAGTGGTCTATGAAGGGTCGTTACTAGTGTTAGAATTTTATAATTATAACTATCATATATAATAATTAAGAACGAGTAGCACATAATAGCGGAAGCATAGGATCAAGTATAACATATAAAAGTTAACCAAAACATAAATAGAAAACATACCGTAACGATCTCTTGATAACAACAATAGTGTGTTGTTACCTCGTTCTTGTACACACAAACTCAATTGAATAAAAGGTTTTGCAAGAAACAAGAACACTTAATTTTGATTAACAAAATTCGACCCTAAACCCTTTTGTGGGATAAGGGACGATCGGCCAAGAGCAAAAGAAGAGAAAAAAGATTTTAAGGATCTTGTGTGTGTACAAGAGAATGTACCAATCCCTTCTAAAGTCCTTTGTTTATATAGGCATGAGAAACTTGGTCACCAAGTTAGGGATTGGGTATCCCTAACCCATCCACGAACCGGCCTAGGCTCCCAAGGGGAGTTCTAGATCTTTCTTGCATCCCAAGTTTCACTCTAGTCCTTCCTTTTCTTCCTAACGACGTTTAGTTCTTACATTTAATAACTAACGACCGTTAAGTCCCGTTAAGTGTTCAAAATAATAAATAAACATAACATTTAATATTTATTATTTATACTTTTATTCTCGTTTGTATTGTGTGCAATCCCGAGGTCTCGTGTTCAATTCTAGACATTTACACGTTAATTATTTAACTATAATTTAACAGCTCCCACTTAGTTAAACATTAACGATTCATCGTTATTATTAGAAATGACATTGGTCGGCGTCTTGCAACACTCCAATGCCCCTAGTTCAAACCGAGCTGAGTTTCCTGGAAAACCCTTAACGATTCATCGTTATTATTATCCTTTTGTTTCTAATACTCTGATTAATAAAGAAATGAATCTTTATTAATTTCAGTTTCTCGTATATCAATGATTGAACAAAATTACCAAAATATCTGAACGTATTCCAGATAGACTTTGGGCGTGGCCACGCAAACATTTTGTCAATCCTACGAGTGGCCCATAGTATTAAACTTCAAAACAAATTTGAAGGAACAAATTCTATTTTGACTACAAGACTAACCCATGAACTTTGCAACATTTCTGAAAACAACCCTTATAACTACCAGTTACGGTTAGCGGTAGATTGCTTCACACAAATGCACTACATTCATGACACTTATCTGGTATCTCAAGCCTGAGGATAACTCATTATGATTTACTTAAATAAGTAACATCATGTAGTTTGGGATAAGTCCAATATCCAATTCATTGAATACCTTAATTGTCTTCCCTTAATAATACTTCCATATTTTAACCACAATGACAGTTTTTAGAATAATAAATTATTCAAGGATAATAAACATGCAAAACAGGATATATATTATTAAAGCAAGTTGAAATAAACATAACCATACTTTATTTATTGGGAAATTAAAATCGTACATTACATCCTTTATTCCAAATACCTAATCACAAATGGGCATGAAACTTTCAGCTTTACAGACCTATTCCTTCAGCTAAGTTATAAAGCTTAGTGCCAGGTAGAGCTTTCCGTCATTGATCAGCTAAGTTATCATCTGTGTGAACTTTGATAATTCGATCTCTCCATCGCCACTTGCTCACGCATCAACTTAAGCTTAAGTCCGACTAACTTAGAGACTGAATTAAACCATGTGAGGTCTCCACGCTCACTCGAAAATTTGCTTTCTTTCTTTGGCTAGTCTCACGCATACAAAGAAATTCCAAGTGTCCTTTATCGTTAGATGGCATGTATTAAATTTTTAGGGTATTCGTAGTTTTTGATGTGTCAAAACATGTATAAAGATGCTGCACTCATCTTTATGACATAAAATTTTACAAAACAATTTTTATAAATCCAATTCATTAACGCAGAGCATGACATCAAAGTTTTAATTGAGGCATTGAGAAATTACAACATTGCCTTAAGGTGCTTTGTACAATAATGTTTCAAGATGACGCACAAGCGGGCCGGAACTTTCGTATGCGCGAAGCTTAAAACTTGGTTCAGATAACCCGCCACACAGTTTGTCATTGACGCCTTGAAAGGCTTAAGGTACAGTCGACCAATCAATTAAAAGTTTATGAAAGCTCAAAACTTGTTTCACCTATTATTAGTCCAATTTAATTTTTTCCCTTTTGAAACTACCCTTGTTATTGCTTACAATTGAATATAACACATAACACCGTCAAGTAATTTAAAAAAAAACACATAATCAACTAATAATAAATAGGGTGGAACCTACCGCATGCAAGCTTTAATTAGATAAAACCCTAATTAAAACAATCTAGTTTAGAATGTGTAACACATAACAAACCAAATTGATTTTAATATAATTGGAGGTCTTCCCCAAATTCTAGATCTATCTAATTATTATTAAACATATACTTGCATATAATAAATAATCCATGACTAACATGCATGTTTCGTCATGGATTCATGCATAACAATTAGCATATAGCACATCAATATGTAATAAACCTAGGGTTTCTATCAATTTTATTAATCAAATTAATCAAAACACAAAACCCTAAAACATGTTACAAACCTAGGGTTTCTAATTAATTGCAAATCAAATTAATTAATTTAAACCACAAACCCTAATTAGGGCTAATATATAAATCGACCCCCCCCCCCGTAAATTAGGGTTAGGGTTTTTAATTTTTCACAAAAATTTAAAGAAAAACCCTAGAAACAATAACATGTCAATATAAAACAATCAAATATATGTTTTTTATTGGTTTTAGTAATCAATTACATGTTATACAAGGCTCGTGATGCCACTGTTAGAATTTTATAATTATAACTATCATATATAATAATTAAGAACGAGTAGCACATAATAGTGGAAGCATAGGATCAAGTATAACATATAAAAGTTAACCAAAACATAAATAGAAAACGTACCGTATGCAATTCTTGATTGGGGATGAACAAGTGATGAACCCTAATTAGGGTTTATGAAGATCAATGTTAAACCCCTTACCTTTTTGTTTAACGATCTCTTGATAACAACAATAGTGTGTTGTTACCTCGTTCTTGTACACACAAACTCAATTGAATAAAAGGTTTTGCAAGAAACAAGAACACTTAATTTTGATTAACAAAATTCGACCCTAAACCCTTTTGTGGGATAAGGGACGATCGGCCAAGAGCAAAAGAAGAGAAGAAAAGATTTTAGGGATCTTGTGTGTGTACAAGAGAATGTACCAATCCCTTCTAAAGTCCTTTGTTTATATAAGCATGAGAAACTTGGTCACCAAGTTAGGGATTGGGTATCCCTAACCCATCCACGAACCGGCCTAGGCTCCCAAGGGGAGTTCTAGATCTTTCTTGCATCCCAAGTTTCACTCTAGTCCTTCCTTTTCTTCCTAACGACGTTTAGTTCTTACATTTAATAACTAACGACCGTTAAGTCCCGTTAAGTGTTCAAAATAATAAATAAACATAACATTTAATATTTATTATTTATACTTTTATTCTTGTTTGTATTGTGTGCAATCCCGAGGTCTCGTGTTCAATTCTAGACATTTACACGTTAATTATTTAACTATAATTTAACAACTAGTTCGAGACTTGATCGGAATTTCCGGTTTTATTTACCCGGGAAGTCAGCAGGAGCAAAAGACAGGTTTAAACAAAGAAGAAGGCTTGTGGGGTCCTTTGCATGTTTTATTCCTCACATGAGAAGTTTAAATACAAAGGTGACAAGGACACTTTGGTTGTTTATTATTTATAAGAAAGTCAGAGTTATTATTAATCGTATTTTTAATAAAAACCGACTTCATGGTTTCGTTAAGATATTTTGTCTAGTTCGATAAAACTTAAGGGTTATTTTTTGTTGCAAGTTTTCTTGTGGTTCATTTCGATCGTGGTTCGCTTGGGTTTCAAATTAATTATCGGGTTTTTTTGTTTAGGATCGAAGGTTTAGGAACGAAGGTTTAGGTTTTTTCTAATTAATTCGATTTGTATTAAGGGTTTTTAGTAACAATGGGTGTATTTGACACGGCTTGTGATACTTGTTGATAAAGTTGGTTAATAAGTAATTTCACAAAGTTTTAAGCAATATTAAAGAAGAATTGGCTAGTTCTATAACTAGATTTGACAACGAGAAATTCGATGGGAAGAATGACTTCGGGTTATTGAAAACAAAGATGCGTGCTTTAATAGTACAACAAGGATGTGATGTTGCATTAGAGGCATTACCCGCAAACATGGAATCAAGTGAAAAGGTTGCTTTGATGAAGAAGGCATACAATACCTTGATTCTATATATGGGAAGTTACCAAGGAAACAACTACAATAGGAATTTGGATGAATTTGACTAGTCTGTATATGACTAGGTCTTTAGTAGACAAACTGTATATGAAGAAGAAGCTGTAATGTAATATATGATTCCAGGTGCGAACCTAGGTGATCATATAGATGAGTTTAATTAGTTGATGCTTGATTTGGCGAATATTGATATCGAGATTGAGGATGAGGATTAAAAACTTATTTTACTTACATTATTGCCATCGTCTTATGAGAACTTCGTGGAGACTTTGTCGTATGAGAGGAATCCTTGACAATGGAAATGTTCTAGTGACCTTGATTTCAAGGGAGTTGAAGAAAAGAACTGAAGGCACAAAGGAAGAAATTGACGACAAGTTATATGTATAGGGAAGGTCATATCATTCAGGTAAAGTTCGTTCCGGTGGAAATTCACAGTTTAAGTAAAGGGATGGAACTGGTAAACTCAAGTGTTTCATGTGTCATTCAAATTATCATATGAAAAGAGATTGTCTAACGAAGAAGTCAAGTGGATCCGTCAAGAAGGGTAAGTATGATCAAGATTCTGATTTTTCTGATGACGAGGGTAACACCTACTTTGGAGAAGCCTTAGTGGTAGTCTAGAATGATGTAATGAATGAATTGTTAGTAGGTTCAGTTAGTTCTTATCATATGACACGTAGGAGGGATTTATTGTATGACTTAAAGGGTTTTGATGGTGGTTCGGTTTAGTTAGGTGATAACACGACATGCACTATCAGATGGACAAGGAACGAGAATATACAGTTGCATGATGTATCAAGCTTTATACTGGAAGATGTAATGTATGTTACAGAAGAAGCTTGAATTCATTTGGTACTATTAAAAAAGACGATTATACTGTGAAGATGCAGATAGGTATAGTCAAGGTGGTCAAAGGTTGTCGTGTTATGATGATTGGAATTAGGAAAAAGAAATGTGTGTATACTCTAGAAGCAAAAGTGATGACTTTTGGTGTGCAAAAGCATGGAAATTCTAAACAAGTTAGATTCAATCAACTTGGTTCTTAACAAGTTGGGTTCAAGCAACTTGATTATAAATAAGTTGGGTTTAAACAACTTGATCCTGGTGTTAAAACATGAACCCATGGAGTACATGTTGATAAACGTGTTTGGTTTAAGGTAAAACCGCATGGAGCTCAAGGAAATCGTGAAGTTGAGGCTGTTCAGGATTGTAACGATGATGTTGCAGTGGCTTAAAGATAGTTGGAGATTAAACAACTTGACAAAAAGACAAACACAAATTGCTTGGTAAAGGAGCAGACAAACACGGTCTAATTGGTAAAGGAGTAGGAAAAGGTACACATTGGCATAAAGGTGGGGGCAGACATTATGATAACCAGATTACCTAGTCAAGAGGGTGCACATGGTAATGCTGCTAAAAAAAGAAAGTGGAGGAGTCTATGGAAGTTAACCTAGGGAAATTACTGAACTACAATGCTTTATCGACAAGGTGGTCCCTGGTTCGAGGTTCAAGCACAAGGAAAAGATGTTGAGTATCGTTTATATTTAAGTGTTACTCCTAAGGTGGAAATTGTAGTATATTAGGAGAAATACTTAAATGGGTTTATTTGTATTAGGTGTAATACTTAAACGGCTTTATATAGGTTTGGTTGTGGTTTCCTTAACCGACTAGATGAAGTTTTCTACCCCCTTATCTCTATAAATAGAGGTGAGAGGGGATGCTAGTTCTTAACATTATTCTTTCTCGAATTGTAAGCTTTTCGTTTTAATAAAGGGATGTTCCAGGGTAATATCGTCTGCTTACTGTTTTACTTTTTAGTCGATATCTTTGTGGTCTTCTTGTTGTTCTTCGTTTGTTTTCCAACAAGGTTCGTTGGTGTTGCAACTTGTGATCGATCGACTTTACGGTCTAAGGTTCCGTGTTCGACATCTTCGGGTTTGTTGCGGATTCGTCCAACAATAACAATGTTTTAAAATTTATTCCTTTTAATGAATTAGTATTAATTTGTTCATGTTTTCCTTACAGGACACTTTAAAAACTTTATACACCTTTTTACTTTAATCCTAATTTCAGCACTAATAAATTGTTAATTATTCATTGATACATTGTTCACACTCATAAACACTGAACAATACTTTAATTTATAAAGTTTCTAAAACAAGAAAAGTCAGTATAATAAATGGGATTTGCTAGTGGGTGCCTATTGGGTATCTATTAAGATGCAAATAAATGAAAAGTTTGAGTGCGTTAAATTAAAAATGACATAAATTATGCTTTGACGCGGTTGTTCAAATAATTTTTTGGATCATTTGAAGGTACAGAAACCGTGTGTGTTTTGACACAAAGAGACCGAGGAAAGACATTTTAGAAGAGGAGATAAAAGTCCATTTTCACACTTGGATTCTCGACAGAAATAGGCACTTCAAATCTAATTGGATTGATTGGATCAATGATTCTAAATTTACTTGTACAAATACTTTGTAATAATTTTCTCTTCTAGCTTCTTGCTAGAGAATTTATATTTTTATATGTATATTATCGCAGTTAAAAAAAATAAACTAAAACTGACATTTAAAGTTTGATTAATGTTTATCAAATGCATTTTTATTGAAAAATGAAAGTTTCATTGTATTAATCAAACCTTATATGCATTTTTGTTCATCATAAGATGTGCCTGGTGTGTTATCAAATCCCCAAACCAAATCACATACATCCACTTCATTTTATTGATTTATTTTGTGGAACTTTTTTGTGGATGTAGCACACCTCTTAAATTTATGGGTATGGTCGAATCGAAACTGAAACAAATTTGTAAAAGGTTTTCGAAACTAAACAATATGATTTTGGTGGAGAGGGTGAAATGTTTTTTTGTAGACACACACACACACACTTTCTCTCTCCTCCAACTAACTTCACGCCACATCTCCGCCATTAAAATACCTCTAAAACCTCAATTTGATCTATAATTCGTACGAATTTCATAATTCTAAACCGTGCATTCAACTCAAAATTCAATTCCGCATCGATTGGTATTGTTTTCCCCAAAATTTAGCCTGTTTTTAATTTTCAATTTTGGCGCGAAAATTCAGATTTCTTGTTACTTGCTATTAATTACTGTTCCACTATAGTCAATCAATTGTGAAGCGATTAAGTGCAATTAATCATGTCTCCGAGAGGAAGAAATTCCAAACGGAAAACAAAATTACCAAATAGACTGAGAGACACTGATTATGAGGAATTGAATAATAGAAGAACTGTCAAAAAAGGTAATGGTGCTGAAATTGAAGGAAATAAAGGTAAAGATGATGAGCTTAGGGTTGAGGATTACAGTAGATCAAATGAGAATAATGATAAGCATAAGAAGGATGGGGAGTGTTTGGAGTCAGGTGTTAGTAGTAAAGTGGGGGATAAGGAATGTGTAGATGCTGTAGAATTTCCTACACTTGAAGAATCCATGGGAAGAAAAGGAGCTAGTGTGGGTGATACTGCTAGTAAACAAGGCAATGAAAGCAATATGGAGCAGCAGGTGGAACTTGAAGTTGTGAGTGATACTACTGTGACTAAGAATGCTGATGGCAATGGAAATGGTACAAAGGATGATATGGATAAAGCTAGCACTAGTCAGTTAACACCAGAGAGCAGCAATGGAAAGAATATGAATGCTCAGGTATACAAATCCTTTGCTAGTACTGTTATGAGTGGTAATTGTGAATTGGATAATAAGCTTGAACTAGTGCCATTAGCTATTAAAGATGGTAGAGAAATTGTTGTTATTGAAGATGAGATTGTTCAGGAAGGTTGTAGGAAGTGGAAGAATACTTTATGTGGACACTTTGTAGGATACAGAATGCCGTATACTGAGATTAAGTACAATTTGAGAAGAATGTGGGGTAAATTTGGATTAATTGACATTGTTTCTCAAGGGGAATGGTACTTATTCAAATTCAAGGATGAAAATGGAATGGATCAAATTTTAGAAAGTGGAACATGGATGGTTAATAATAAACCATTGTTTGTTAAGAAATGGGACAGCAGTGTTAACCTTGGTAAAAATGAGATTCAAACTCTGCCACTTTGGATTAAACTGTACAATATTCCTTTGATTGCATGGACTACCAAGGGCATAAGTGCTATTGCTAGTAGCATTGGAAAACCTCTGATCATGGATAAAACAACTGCCAAAATGTGTCATGAAGGAATAGGAAGAATGGGGTATGCTAGAGTTTTAATTGAGGTTAATGCTAAAAATGAGTTTAAGAAGAATGTGGAAGTTTGTTATAGAATTGGAGATAAGAAGGAGGAATGCATAAGAATTGTGAATGTTGAATATACTTGGAAGCCTTTAGTTTGCAGCAAATGTGCTGTGTATGGACATTCAGATGCTAATTGTGGTACTAATGGTAAGCTGAACAATAAAGGTACAGGGCAAAACAGAGAGGAAGAACATAGGCAAAATAGAAACAATAATGGAAATGGGACTAAGAGAGTAAATCAGTAGAACAAAGTGCAGACTAGTGTGCAGAATGGGAATGGAAATAAGAAAGGAAGAAATAGATTTGAGTACAGGCCAGTGGAGAAGAGTAATGAAGCTAATAATATGAATGAAGATACTTTGGATGGTCAAACTGGAAATAGTACTAAGAAAGGGGATCAGAGTTCTACAGCTAATGAAAATTCTAATGAAACTTCTGCAAAGAGCCCCAGGAAAAGTTGGAATATTAGCAAGGAGAACATGGATAAGAAGTGCTAATAAATATTCAGTACTTGAAACATTGGAGGAAAATAGTGATAAAGAAGGTTTAACCACAGAGGGGAAGATCATTGTAGATAAGTTTGTTGATTATCAGAGGAAACCTTGTCAAGATGAATTCAAAAAATGGAAAAAAGAAATGCAAGAGTATTACAAAGTTAAATGGGATGCAAAATGGAATGGAGAGAATCAGGAAGTGGAAGATGTTTATGAGGAAGTGAATGGTATTGCAAAGAATATGGCTGAAGATGTACTCAATGGGTTGGCAAATGACTTGCTAACCACTGAAAACAAACAATAAATATGGATTTGAATGCTGACATGAAGATTGCAGCTTGGAATGTGAGAGGAATGTGTAATAATGATATGAATAAGGAAGTAAGGAAGTTCATTAGAGAGAAGAATCTCAGTATTTGTGCAACCTTGGAAACTCATCTTAAGCCTAAACAGTTAAACAAAGCTTGTGAGTTTGTCTATGGGAGGTGGCCTTATATCAGCAACATTCAAGAAAGTACAAGCGGTTGCAGAATAATTGTGGGATGGAATCCAGATGAGGTCCATGTGATGCTGGTTCATTCTAGTAGTCAATCCATGTTATGTTTAATTGAAATAACTAATAGCAAAACACAATTATTTTGTAGCTTTGTGTATGCAGCTAACACTGGCAAAGAAAGAAGAGAATTATGGAAAAATTTAGAAAGACATAAAAGCTTGATTAAAGATGATCCATGGGTTCTTATGGGAGACTGGAATGTAAGCTTAAAGATTGAAGACCACTCAGAAGGAGGATCTAGTATGACACCTGATATGATTGAATTCCAAGAGTGTTTGAATAACATTGAATTTGAAGATTTGAATTGTTCTGGCACTTATTTCACTTGGATCCAAAGCAGACTCAATCCAAGTAAAGGCATTCTGAAGAAGATTGATAGGGTGATGTGTAACATAAGTTTCCAGAGCAAGTTTGTTAATTCTAATGATGTGTTTCTTCCTCATCTCACCTCTGATCATTGCCCTGTTGTATTGGTACTTCCTGCAACTATGAAGAAGAAAAGAAGAGCTTTTAGATTTATGAACTTTATTGCAGACAAACCAGATTTTAAAGAAATTGTTATGAAGGAATGGAACATTGACATTGAAGGGTGCAAAATGTATAAGCTTGTGAAGAAATTGAAAGCTTTGAAGTATCACATGAAGAAATTAAACTGGAAACAGGGCAACCTGCATGATAATGTGAACAAATGGAGAGAAAAATTGCAAGCTGCTCAACTTGAAGTAGACAAAGATCCTCACAATGTTAAGCTAAAAGAAAATGAAGCTATGATTCTGAAAGAGTACAAATGTACAGTTCAAGATGAAGAAAAGCTGTTATTTCAACAAGCAAAGATTGAGTGGTTAAGTGATGGTGATAAAAATAGCAAGTTTTTTCATGCAGTGGTAAAAGGAAGAATTCAAAGGAGTAAAATTGAAAACATATGTAATGAGAAAGGTGAAAGGGTGGAAGGTAATGGTATGGCTGAGCAATTTGTGAGCCATTTTGAAAATTTCCTTAGTAAAGCTAGCCCTGTACAGGATTTCAACCCAAATACTCTTACCATCACAACTAAAGTAACACCTGAAGATGCTAACAAGATGACTATACCAGTGACTGATAAGGAGATTAAGATGCACTTTTTGATATTTGTGATAACAAAGCACCTGGGCCAGATGGTTATACAGTTAAGTTCTACAAGAAATCATGGGAGATTGTTGGCAAAGAAGTATGTGATGCTGTCAGAGAATTCTTTATAAAGAGTAAACTGCTTGGGGAGGTTAATGCAACTCTTATTACTCTGGTTCCTAAGGTTTCTACTCCTAAGAAGGTATCTGAATTTTGACCCATAGCTTGTTGCAATGTCTTATACAAGATCATTAGTAAAATCATCACCAATAGGATTAAAAATGCTCTGTGTAAAATAATCAGTCCTAGTCAAAGTGCTTTTGTCCCAAACAGGCAGATAACTGACAACATTCTTTTAACACAAGATCTATTGAGAGGATACAATTGGAAATCCGGAGCTAAAAGAATGGCAATGAAAATTGATATACAGAAAGCATATGACACTGTTGATTGGGATTTTCTTGAAAGATTATTGGGCATGTTTGAATTTCCAGCCCAAATGATTAAGTGGATTATGGTGTGTGTGAGAAGTACTGCTTTCACTATATGCATCAATGGGGAGAGACATGGTTATTTCAAAGGAGGGAGAGGTCTCAGACAAGGTGACCCAATGTCAACTTACATCTTCACACTTGTAATGGAAATTTTCACTCAACTTCTTCAAAAACATATTGACAGTAGCAAAGGTTTCAAGTACCATTGGGGATGTAAGCAGTTAAAGATTTATCACCTTTGCTTTGCAGATGACTTATTAGTTCTATGTCATGGTGATTTAAAGTCTGCTAAAGTTATAAAGGATGCCATGGAAGAATTTAGTGGTGTATCAGGTCTCAAACCAAACTTGGGTAAAAGTACTGTATTTTTTGGGAATGTTGATGAGATAACAAAGCAGAACATCCTTTCAATTCTGCCTTTTAAAGTTGGAAGACTCCCTGTTTCTTACCTGGGTGTACCACTTATCACTAAGCAGATTGGATACAATGATTGCAAAAGTTTGATTGACAAAGTCAGAAGCAAAGTCAACAATTGGAAGAATAGAATGTTATCTTATGCTGGGAGACTTCAGTTAATTGCTTCTGTATTGGCATCAATGCAAGTTTATTAGGCTTCAGTTTTTCTCCTCCCAAAGGCAATTGTGAATGAAATTGACAAATTACTCAAAGGTTTTCTCTGGTGTCAGGGGGACTTATCAAGAGGTAAGGCCAAAGTTGCTTGGAAAACTATTTGTAAACCTAAAAGAGAAGGTGGATTGGGGCTTAAGAATCTAAGTGAATGGAATGAGGTGTTACTGGTAAAACACCTATGGAACATTGCTAGTAACAAAGAATCTCTATGGGTGAAGTGGATCAATGTAATAAGGCTAAAAGAAAAGAACAGTTGGGAGGTNTCGTTGTTATAAATAGAATCGCGTATATTTATTTTCATATCACAGTAACTCGTGGTTACTATTTGATATTTATATTCCCGTTACTAATAATTTAGCCGTATTTAATATTCAATAATGACTTAAAGTAGTTGTGAGCTTAATGAGACTGTTATTAGATTTCAGAACACATCTTTTTTAAATTTAAGATTTTGAATTTAAATTAAGCTTAACTGAATTTGGTGCATCATATATATGTGATTGATGTTTGATGATTAATTTGAAAACCCTACTTTGTTGTTGGAGTAAATTTGAATTTTGGATTTTAATTAGTGTGTTTTACTGATCATTTTAATATTTTAATAATATTTGAGAAGCCAGAACAATGGGCATCCTGATTTAAAAAAATATATATATTTTAATGGATAGAAGCCTAAAACTTACAATGTTATAACTAATTCGCATATTTACCAAATTTTGTAATTTTAATAGATGAAGGTCTAAAAACTAATACTAATACTTATGTAATTTTAAACAAAGTTAATACTATAAAGTATAAGGGGTACAAAGTGTAAGGGGTTATTTGTGTTTTTTATAAAGTTATTAGAAAACATGGAAACTTGTAATTTTACACTTAGCTCTGTATAATTTCTTTAAAGTTCAACCACTAAAGTTTTATTAATTACTTCCTCTTTTTTTTAAGTTTTTGTTTTCATAAATTTGGCACATATATTTTTATGCATTTTTTTTCTTAATCAAAAATCTCCACTAAATTTATTAAAGTTTGACCAAAATCGATTCAATTTTGACTTTCTATTGGCCAATCATATTACTTGTTTTCGCCTACGTGGCAAAATCGAGTTCTCCTATTGGTCCAATTTTTTTTCCACTAAGATTGTTTTGTCAAAAACACTTCAAAATGATGTAATTCTTTTATTATATAAAAGATTGATCGAGTAGTTTGTTAGTATACTTAAATTGTTCAAAACCAAATACTACTCGAAAAAGGAATACTAAATTAAAACTTTAATACAGCAATGCAAATACTCTCCAGATGCTATATTTAGGATTCCAACTCAACCTAATCGACTTGAAATTGTAAAACCATTCAAAAAGATATATAATGTGTGAGCGTCGTTCATCATTCACGATAATATACTTTTGGATCCTAAATTATCTAAAATTGAGTGAACTCAATATTGTTATTTGGTAATTGCATTTTATTTGACAACTGATAACATAGGTTTCGATTAATAGAAGAAGTTCAATAAGCATTTGTTGTCATTCTACCTTCTTTAATTAATTTATTAGTAAGAACTTTCAACTTTTCAAAAAATATTTTCTTTTTGAGGTGTGCTACATTCACAAAAAAATTCCACAAAATGAAGTGGATGTATGTGATTGGCTTAATGGAAAGAAAGAGAAAGAACATATACTTAAATGCACCAATAAAATACATCCACCTTATAATCCACAAAATGAAGTGGATGTATGTGATTGACTTAATAAAAAGAAAGAGAAATAACCTATACTTAAATGCACCAATAAAATACATCTACCTTATTTTGTGGAACTTCTTTGTGGGTCTAGCACCCCTCTAAATTTAAAGCCCCTACATCTACGGTTGGTTGTAGTTTTGCACGTATGTTGATTGAGGCGCACTCTTGGATAAACTTGTCAATATATATCAAACAACTGAACAAGTTTAGTGTATATTAGAAATTAAGGGTGCAAGTGATGTTTTGTTTAATACTAATGTACCTATTAGTTTGATTGCAATTTAATGACCGAATAAGCGACGCAAGTGAGGAGTATAGGCAGTCATGATTGTAAAATGGGTCGGGTTGGGTCGGTTTGGGTCATGGGTCAAATGGGTTATGGGTCAAATGGGTCATGGGTCAAATAAGTCATGTTTTAAAAATGGGTCGAACGGGTCATGGGTCAGACGGTTTGGGTCGGGTCGACCCACTAAATTATACTCCCTCCGTCCCTATATAAATGTCCACTATTGACTTTTATAGTCTTTTTCTTTCAACTTTGACCTTAAATTATTTCGTTTGTGTTATGTAATACTTTATGAAAATTATACAAATAAAAATACATTTAAAACCCAATTCATTCATATATTTTGCATTAAATATTACATAAGACAAATAAATTAATTTAAGGTCAAAGTTAAAAGGAGAAGACTTTAAAAGTCAATAGTGGACACTTAATTAGGGACGGAGGTAGTAGTGTTTTCGTCCGATTTAATACGTTTTCGTCCGTCTTTTTACGTTTTCGTCAGTTTTTTTACGTTTTCGTCCGGTTTTTCACGTTTTCGTCAGATTTTTTACGTTTTCGTCAGATTTTTTACGTTTTTCGCATTTTTTTGGGTTTTCCGTCCGTTTTTTTCGTTTTCGTCTCCATTTTTTACGTTTTCGTCAGTTTTTTATTAACGTTTTCGTCATTTTTATTTACGTTTCATCCGTTTTTCCTGCTTTTCGCTGACTTTCACGTTTTCCGTCATTTTTTACGTTTTCGTCCGTTTTTCCGTTTTCGGTACAGATTTTTTATGTTTTCGTCAGTTTTTTAGCGTTTTCGTCGGTTTTTTTACATTTTCGTCCGTTTTTTCACGTTTTCGTCAGATTTTTTACGTTCTCAGACCGTTTTTTCACGTTTTCCGTAATAATTTTTTACGTTTTCGTCCAATTTTTCACGTTTCGTCTGATTTTTTTTTTACGTTTTCCGTCCGATTTTTTCACGTTTTCGTCAGATTTTTTACGTTTTCGTCAGTTATTTTACGTTTTGTTCATTTTTTCACGTTTTCCGTCCCGTTTTTCACGTTTTCGTCAGTTTTTTTACGTTTTTCGTCAGTTTTTTTAATCTTCGTCCGTTTTTCAGTTTTGTCCGATTTTCGCGTTTTTCTTTCGTTTTTTTACGATTTTTCCGTTTTTCACGTTTTTGTCCTTTTTTACGTTTTCAGTTAGATTTTTGCGTTTTCGTCCGTTTTTTCACCGTTTTCGTCAGATTGATACGTTTTCGTCAGATTTTTTTACGTTTTCGATCTGTTTTTTTACGTTTTCATCCGTTTTTGTCATTTTTTTATGTTTTTCGGAAAGAACGGAACGAAAACGTGACAAAACGGACGAAAACGTAAAATGGCCGAAACGTAAAAACGAATGAAAACGTTTAAAACAGACGAAAACGTAAAAACTCCGAATGAAAATGTAAAAGACGGAGAAACGTGAAAAACAAACGAAAACGTAAAAAACAGATGAAAACGTAAAAAACGGACATTACGTAAAAATCATACGAAAACGCAAAATCGGACGAAAAATATGAAAAAAGGTCGAAAACGTGAAAAACGGACGAAAAACGTAAAAAAACAGACGAAAGTAAAAACTGACAAAAACGTAAAAAAACTACGAAAACGTAAAAAACGGGCGAAAACATAAAAATCGGGCGAAAACGTAAAAAACGAGCAAAACGTAAAAAATCGGAACGAAAACATTAAAAAAAACGGACAAAAACGTTAAAAACCGACGAAAACGTGAAAAAACGATCCGAAAACTTTGAAAAAACGACGGAAAACATAAAAAAACTGACGAGAACGTAAAAAAACTGACGAAAAGTGAAAAATCAGACGAAACATGAAAAAACGGAAGAAAACGTGAAAAAACGGATGAAAACGTAAAAAAGGGACCGAAAACGTAAAAAACGAACGAAAACTGAAAAATGAGAAAAGGTAAAAAAGGTGACGAAAAATGTAAAAAACGGACGAAAACATGAAAAAACGGACGAAACGTGAAAAAACGGACGAAACGTAAAAAACGGGAACAAAAACTTAAAAATGACGACAAAAAACGTGAAAAATGTCGAAAGCTTGAAAAAACGAACGAAAACGTAAAAAAACAGACGAAAACGTGAAAAAACGGACAAACGTAAAAAAATAGACGAAAAACGTAAAAAAACAGACGAAACATGAAAAACAGACGAAAACGTATAAAAGCAGGCGAAAACGTGAAAACAGACGAAAACATTAAAAAAAGGGACTAAAACGTGAAAAAAGGACGAAAACGTGAAAAAACGGACGAAAACGTAAAAAAACGGACGAAAACGTGAAAAGGGACGAAAACGTAAAAAAAGGGACAAAACGTAAAAAACAGACGAAAACGTAAAAAATCTGGCGAAATGTGAAAAACGAAAGAAGCGTGAAAAACAAACGGAACGTAAATCGGACGAAAAATTAAAACGGACCAAAACTTATAAAAATATAAAAAAGACACCTAGTGGTGGTTGATTTTATCATCCGTAGCCCTTTAAGTGACCCTTCGACCCATTGTTGAACCTTCGACTCATTTGTTGATTCACATAAGTCCCAATTGTTGACCATTTGACCATTTCTTTTGCCAAAGGGGTAACCCAATCCAACCCAGTAAGTTGTTATTTTTGACCCTAGCACCCATTTTTCCTTTAAATGGTTCGATTAATCAGCCCGCTTTTCAGATAGATAACTTACGAACATATATATATTATACAAAATCCAAAAGCCATCCTCGCCATCTTTTCATATAGCTGTTACACTAGTTCTTATCCAACACAAACTCACAAACAAGTTTCTTTTCTTTCAAGTTTCACGTTCACAATCACACCTGTGGTCATCTATATATATAGGGTCCATACATTGACATAAACCTCACATGCAATACTATTTTTCATCGATTTTAACTAAGAAAAAAGATTGAATTGAATAATGGAAGCACAATCGTCGGATATCGAGGCACAATCATCTCCACTTTTTAAGCAAGTAAACGATCCAGTCACATTGAAGGTATGATTTGATATCATCTTATGATTTACTCTTGTTATATTGCATGCATGCATGAAGGAGATTATTGTTATATTGATGATTTTATATATTGTTTTTTGAATCTTGCTCTTGCATGCATGTATAGTAGGTTTTTGTTTGCATGGCTTGTTCTTGTTCTTGTTCTTGATATTCTTGCTAATTTGTGGTTGATGGGATAATTTATTCTCCGTTTATTTAGATGCAATTGAAGTTTTTAACTAATTTAATTTATGGAAGATTTTCTAATATTGTTTAGTGACTGTTAATCTGTTACTATAGTCTGTTTAATTGACTTTAGTTGGTGTATCTGAAGTTTGTATATTTGATTGCTAGTTAGAACCCGTTAAAGTGCTTATTAATTGTCGTAGGATCAAGAGATTGTTATACATGCAAAATGCTTATTTAAACCCTCATAATAAATACTGTATAATAAACGACAAATAATTTTTTGAATCCTATAGGTTGTTGCAGAAGTTCTTGAAATTAATTTACAAAAAATTGATTACACATGTTGGGGTTTTCATTGATCACTTGATTTATTTGCAATTGGTAGTTACTGATCATGTTTAATCTTATTTATATATTTGATACGGAGTATTATTCTTGTTAATCTGTGGTTGATGAACATGGGTTTTTCTCGCTTGATTTAGATGTAATGAAGTTGGTGTATCTAAAATTAAAATCTTTGATTGCTTATTAGAACCCCTTTATTTGATAATTGTCAATTTATAAATGATTGCTTATATAACTGCTTACTGATTATTTAAACCCTTCAGTAGTGAATGTTGAACTGCAGTCTGCAAATTACTTTTTGATTCACAGTTCCAAAATTTCTTTAAGTAGTTAATGGGGTTGGACCATAGTTTTAAAAGCTTTGACTTCAGTTGAACATCTAAATTTAATTATTTAATTGCTTATTAGAACCCTTTAAGTGCTTATTCGTCCCTTAATAAAGGATTGATTATACATTCAAACTGCTTATTTGAGAATTTGAACACCTATATATAGTGACTATTGCAAGTGACTGAAAGTAACCTTTTGAATAGTTGCAAGAGCTCTTGAATCAAATTAACAAAATTTAACATTTTTTTGAAATTGGATTGAACAGTTTCATGATGTAGTTTACAGCATCAATATGGAGAAACAAGGATGGTTTAATAAGAAAAACAAAGAATCAACAGAAAAGCAGATATTGAAAGGAGTCACAGGCACGGTGTCTCCTGGTGAAATGCTGGCGATGTTAGGCCCATCTGGCAGTGGGAAAACAACTCTCTTGACGGCATTAGGTGGCCGGCTAGGTGGCAAACTCAGGGGAACAATCAGCTACAATGGCAAACCATTCAATAGTATAATGAAGCGAAACACTGGTTTCGTTACACAAGATGATGTCTTATACCCTCACTTAACAGTCACCGAAACTTTAGTCTTCACTGCTCTACTTCGCTTGCCTAATAGTCTCACTATACAACAAAAGGTTGAGCAGGCAGAAGCTGTGATCAATCAGCTTGGGTTAACAAGATGCAAGACAAGCATTATTGGGGACGCCCTTGTAAGAGGGGTATCAGGCGGGGAGAGAAAAAGAGTTAGTATCGGGCAAGAGATGCTTATAAATCCCAGCTTGTTGTTCTTAGATGAGCCTACATCAGGACTTGATTCAACAACTGCCCAAACAATTGTTTCCACATTATCGGAATTAACAAGAGGCGGTAGAACCATTGTGATGACTATTCACCAACCATCAAGTACACTTTTTTATTTGTTTCATAAGGTGTTGTTGCTCTCAGATGGGAATCCATTATTTTTTGGAAACAGGTCAGAAATTATGGATTATTTTCAGAGTATCGGGTTCACGCCATCAGTTGCAATGAATCCTGCAGATTTTTTACTAGATCTTGCAAACGGTATGTATTTACTTGTGTTTTGTGTTTGATAATTTATTAGCATATATAAGAACTAATTTTGGGAATTTTGTACAATTACAAAATAGGGATAGTATCAGATAATTCAAGTCAGGTTGACAAGAGTGCAGTCAAACAACAGCTGGTTTTGGCTTATAAGTCGAATCTTGATGAAAATCTGAAAGCTGAGACATTAGACGCCGAAATTCAACTCAAGGATGTTTCCGATCACAAGAAGTCTGATCGATGGAACACGACTTGGATGCAACAATTCATGATTTTGCTGAGAAGAGGTCTGAAAGAAAGGCGACATGAATCTTTTGAATTTCTCAAGATCGCTCAGGTTGTTGCAATCGCACTTCTGTGTGGTTTACTATGGTGGCAGTGTGATAAAAATCGCATTCAAGATCAGGTATGCCAGTTCGATTGTCGACATATTTACAAATAGCTAATTATAATTATATCATCATTCTTAGAACCAATTTTAATGATCTCCTGTTTAATAAATTATGCAGTCAGGATTGTTGTTTTTCTACACTGGATTTTGGGGAGTGTTCCCTTTGTTTCAGGCGATTTACACGTTCCCTCAAGAACGAGCGATGCTTGCCAAAGAAAGGTCTTCAGGAATGTACAAACTTTCATCTTATTTCTTGTCAAGAACAATAGGTGATCTTCCAATGGAGCTAGTTCTTCCCACATTATTTTGCATCTTGACCTACTGGATGGCTGGGCTCAAACCTGATGCTGGAAGTTTCGTATACGCATTGTTCACTGTTCTCCTAAGCGTATTGGTCACACAAGGCCTAGGACTTGCTCTTGGTGCATTTGTTATGGACCTAAAAAGGGCCACTGTTCTAGGGTCAGTGATCATGTTATCCTTCACTTTAACAAGTGGATACTACGTTCAAAATATCCCGCCGTTTATATCTTGGTTCAAATACGTGTCAATCAGTCAACATACTTTTAAGCTATTGTTAGGATCACAATATGAGAAGAACCAGACCTATCAATGTGGTAACCAGACTTGTTTGGTTGCTGATTATCCAGCTATTAAGAATATTGGGCTCGGTGGGCAAGTATATTCTCTTATTGCTCTGCTTGTAATGCTGGTATTTTATCGGGTTATTGCTTATGTGGCTCTCATGAAGATCGGCGTGCCTAAAGGGTGATCAGACATCTATATCTGTTTGAATCAGAAGATGTTCTTCAAGTAGGATTTATTTTTTATTTTTTTCATTTTACGTTTTTTTTGTTCTTAGGATTGATGTGTTCTGTACACTACAGTCGGTAATATTAGTCATTTGTTGAGTAGAGTTTTATTTGAAAACACTTTTGATGTGATGTGATTGTTATTAATACCAATGGTGATTTAAAGCTTCTTAGCGAAACAACAGATGGATTTCATTTTTAAGCTGATAAGCGCGCACTTTCAAGGGAGAACTATCTTCTGAGCGATATGATAGTTAAACATTCTAGAGCCATGTTGATTCATCTCTTCCTTCTTTCAGTTGTCATGGTTCCGTTTCTATCCTGAAGTTAAGGATACAATAATTCACTCTCGCGGTGGCTAAAACGATGAGGTAATTCAAAGCATGCACTCAAAAACAAATAACTGTAACAGATACAAAAGCAGCAGGACTTTGTTTCCGGTGCCTTGTTTTAGACACGTCGATATGACAGATAGAATTCACCGAGGGCATATCATAATCAAATCATAAACATAACAGACCTATATAGTGGGAAGTAATGACCAGGAACCCTTTGGGGATAAGTATCTTCTGTATTCTATAAGACTTGAGCTTACATATACTAAATGCGCTGAAATTCTACGTCTGTTATAGTAGTACTATAAAACGTATGTTTATGGTATTCTATATATGAACGCCAACCATCAAACATTGTGCAACATGTAATAATAAGCTTTAAACAAATGATTGGTATACTGCTATACCAGATCTTGTAAATGACCCATATTAACAAGGTCATCTTATTTAATGTTGATCGTCTAATTGATCAAGCTTTTTACCATAACCTGTTGGATGGTTATATTAAACTCAGGTAAAATAGTTCTTGACCGTAGTTGTCAGAGTAACCACAGACGACAAAGGTGGTCATAGAAATAATGTGGATATATAATACAACTAAAGTTTAGGCAAGAAACTCAATCTTATTAAACCATTAGAAAGGATAAGGAAACGAGCAACCATCATGTTAAGATATAGCAACCAGTGCGGCATGATAGCAATTTCTAAACATGAGTATTGTCTTGGAAGGCATATGGCTTAAGCAATAAACATAACTCATATGTTAGATATTATATGGATCACAGTAATCTGAGAGTCGTGTAAACACTATCAGATTGAAGTATTTCGATGGTTCTATCGAAATCTCAAATCGGATAAAACTCAGATTTGAACTGAGAATGCGTTTTTGATGTTATAAAACAGAACCAGAAAGAAGAGACCTTTTATGACCAAAAACTGAAGTTCGGTTATAACTGCATAGCAGTTATCATAACCGACAATTCAGTTAAATTCGCAGGCAAAATAAATGGTCCAAATAACGGGAATTTTTATTTTTAAGTGCGTTTTTAACATAGCACTTTATACCAGGGGCGCTGCCCCTTGGACCCTGCCAGGGGCTGCTGCCCCTTGGACCCTGCTACTAGGGGCTGCTGCCCCTGGAACCCCGCTACCGGGGGCGCTGCCCCCGGACCCCCGTGATTCGGGGCGATAATCATAATAACGTCACACAAGTGTGCAGTGGCGAAGCTTGGATTTTGTAAGTGGGGGGTCGGGATCTAAATTTTTTTTTCCTAAGGCTATATTTCAGGTATACCAAAATTTTTGGGGGGTCGAAATCGAATATACCGAAATTTTTCTACACGAAAACTATATACCCCCTACATCGCAAAAAAAATTTCGGGGGGTCGGCCGCCCCCCCCGGCCCCTATGAAGCTTCGCCCTTGCAAGTGTGCACTCCGCACAAACCCCCGACTTGTTGAACATTTATCATGATTACACATTGGTCACCCAAGTCAATCTATTACACTTAAATCATATTGGTGATATAAAATCACCAACATCATATAAATAACAAAATGGCTTAAAAAGAATAGGAATACAAGTAGGCGGATACGCTATTCAATGTGTTTCTGTGTAATGGATTACATCGCACTGATCAGTTAATGCAATTACAATTAGGATCAGAATATGAGAATGGCTAAACGGACGATGTGCAACTGGATTTGTTTAGTTAGAAGGTTTTTTTTGAGTATAAATAGGTTCGTACCAATGTTCATAAGTCCAAGTGTGGTAGAACGCACTCAAAAAGCTAGCTTGTAAGAGGAGGGGACACCTAGACTTTATAATCCATCAACCAATCTCATACTTGGTTGATGTGGTATCATAACATAAGAGAATTTGGCTTGATTGAAAAGTGATATGGAAATTTACTTTGGCTATAGATAATGTTGGTATTTTAAAGCTATAGTTTATTTTGGTTTATATAAGGATTCACATATTGCCGATTGGGTAATGTTGTATCATTCCTTCACCGCAAATTTATGGTTAACAGGTCAATTGAAGACTTTGGAGACTAGAACATATGCTCATTATTTGGACTAGCATCTTTGAGAATTGGTCAGTTAACAGCCGGAAAAAGTGTTCGAAGGTGTTAGATTTTCTGCAGATTTAAACCTTTCGCAATATACTCATAAGAGCCAGATTAGACTAAAAAACATACACCGGTCTAGAAATGACACATCACCCCTTCTCATCAATATGCTCATCAACAGCAAGCCCAACCCATTATTAATAATTCTGAGCCCAACTAGCTATAAGTGGTGGTTTTATTCATGATAGAGCTGGCATAACAGGTTCGACACGACACGACACGACACGAACACGATAAGACACGGATCTGTTAAGCCCTAACACGAACACGACACGATAAGCTAATCGTGTCAGATCTTAAAACACGAACACGAACACGAAAATTTACAGGTCACACGAACACGACACGATAAGACACGATAAGAGGTCTTAACATGTCTTGACACGCTAAAACACGAAATCTTAACAGGTCTTAACAGGTCTTTAACAGGTCTTAACAGGTTTTAACAGGTCTTAACAGGTCTTTAACAGGTCTTAACAGGTTTTAACGGGTTTTAACAGGTCTTAACAGGTCTTATCGTGTCTTATCGTGTCTTAACAGGTTACACGAGGTCTTGACACGAACACGACACGTTATCTTATCGTGTCATCTTACACAAACACGAACACGACACGAAACACGATAAGCCAAACACGAAACCTGTTAATTTCGTGTCGTGTCGTGTCGTGTTTTCGTGTTTCGTGTCGAAATTGCCAGCTCTAATTCATGACCCAAAATTTTCGATTTTATCTCAACTAAGCTAAAGCAAGAAATTGTAATAATAATAATAATAATAATAATAATAATAATAATAATAATAATAATAATAATAATAATAATATCATTTGGAGCTTTAGTCCAATGGTAAGGGTGTTTGGGCCCGAGTCAATAGACCCGGGTTCAAATCTCTTCCTTGGCACTAAAGGCCATTTGATACCATCCCCTCACCGCAAATGCTCAGATTGACTGGTCAGCGAGGGGTCTCTTGTAGAAAATGGCCAGGGTTCATAGCCCACCTCCTGATAAGTACAGTCACTGGGACAGGTGCTCATTGCCTGGGGCCGGGTCCTTGGGGGAGGGTCCGGTTGGCATCCTTAGGATGCATGGGACCAGGGTGATCCCACCGATCTTCACCTTTTGTAGAATTATAATAATAATAATAATAATAATTATAATAATAATAATAATAATAATTATTATTATTATCATTATTATATTATTATTATTATTATTATCATAATAATAATAATAATAATAATAATAATAATAATAATAATAAAACAAAACCGCTAGTGGGGACTTTTTAAATCAAATCATACCTTATTTGGTAATATTTTATTTAATTATTATTATTTTTATAAAATCTGAAAAATAATAAAAACTAAATATTTCTTGATTTAGTAAAAGAAACTAAAATTCGTTTTTATGGTTAGATGAAGAAAGAAAAACTTTAGAATACACATGTACTTGCCAGCACATTATCAAAACCTTTGGAGCAAATTGTAAATAAATAAAAACACGGAATCCACGGCAGTTCTGCACACATAGAAAATCTACAACAAATAAACAAAAAGAAACATACAAACCCAACAATTTTATCAAATCCAAAAACCCTAAGTCGATCATATGTTATGTTCTTATTAAAATCGCACAATCTCAGCTCTTTAATTAATCAAAGGTATGTTTCTCTAGATCTTGCTAATATTCAGTATGTATCTATGATTTTTATAGATTTTTGTGTTAAAATTCGAATTACACCCTATACACAAATCAAACTTCTTAACTAACAACCCTATTAATCGCAAACTGTTATAACAAATAATCATTATTATAAACTGTTTTTATAAACTGTTATTAATAGGTTGCTATAAAATTTTGTTTTACTGACCATCTAACCCAATTAAATTGTTATTAATCGAAAACGTAATTAGGAAAAAAAAAAAAAAGATGGGTTGGGGTGTAATGATCGAATAATATGTTGGCGATAGTAGCAAACTGTTATGCTATGCATCAACGTCATATGCTTTGGTACCACACTACCACAAAACATTACCTGTTCTATTTTATTCATTTAGGAAGATTAATGAAAAACCTTAAATCGCTCAATTACCAAATTTTGATCTTTTTATTTAAGGTTATAACCTAATCCATCCAGCATAAACACGAGGAAGAGAAAATTGAATCTAACCATGATTCAAGTCCAGTGAGTATTACATTACCCAGGTGTGAAAATTGGTATTTAATTGTTTTGTATAATAGTTATGTGCTAATATGCTTGATTGGCTATTCATCTCTAATCTTACTATGGAAACCATATCAATTTATCTATAATCCCTTATAAAGCATGGATATCCCCAACTAAAAGGCATATATAACATTGAAGTTTGTAAAATAGTGATAACGAGCTAATTTTGGAGCGATCGGCATTTGGCATTATATAAATCGCTTTGGTAGGGTTAATAGGAATACATGTCCTTTTTTACGTATCAATTAGATGATAAGATAAGATCAATCTTCGTACATTGAGAGAAGATCACAACCGGCTTAATAGCTAATATAGTATCATCTCTAGCTGTAATTTTGTTTTTTTAATATTTGTTATAGAAGCTATAATAAATTTTTCACTACATGAAGGGGGTGTTTGGATTAACTTATTTAGAGAGCGTATTGGCTTATTTTGGTTTCAAAACACAATAAACCCAAAATATGGAGGTCATTTGATAACTAATAGGCTTATTTGTGCAAAAATATCTATGTGACTTAAGTATCTAATATTTTCATTTGATTACCTTTTACCAGATCCAGTGGCAATGGCCAAATCGTGAATGGTGAAGTAATGTTGACAAAGTTGATAAAAGGGACAAACCGGAACCTGGATCAGGACCATTAAAATTGTAGTCACATAATGTCTTTCTTCATGCAGGTATCTCAACAAAGTTGTTCTTTTAAGTTATGTCTTCAATGCCGGACAATTGTTGATATTATCAGGTAACTATGGCCTATTTAGATTTATGCCACTATTTATGAACATATATCAATGATGTTTGGGATTGCGTATTTAAATGGTTTATGCTTATTAGCAGAAGCTATCATTTGTAGAAAGTAGAAACATGTAGGAGATAGTGACTGAATTTACTTATGCAGTTATGCTATATGAAAATGCAACAAAGAACAGTAGTTATTGTCTACGTGTTTAGCAAATTCGAAAAAAACATCTTATTTCTTTTTAAAATTAGCAAATAAGCATAACCAGTTTGAAATAAGCAACTCCAATTTGTTTTATAAGAGCAATTTATTTTATCCTATAATAAGCAGGCATACAACCAATTTTTTTTTCAAGCTTTTCACTTAAAAGTTCTTAATTGTTCTTTAAAAAAAAATCCTATAAGCAGATAATCTAAAAAACATAAGCAATCGTAAAGCACCATTTAATATATATTCATATTCATATTTAGATTATGTGGTATCCATCACTAATCATATTTACATGGTACAATCGATGTGAACATGTACTCGGTATGAAACAACTAAGCTTTTGAAGTTCTTGGAAGCTATCAATTATTTTAGCAACATTGAAGCAGGTTTTTGGATTATAGATCCATGTAAAGGAAATAGTTTATTAGAAGTCATGAAACATAAACAAAAGCAGTAGAATGTAGAGACATGTACCAGTTTAAAGTGCTCAAAATTTATCATTCATGTAATTTGATAGATGTTCATTCTTTTAGGCGTGACGGCTATTAAGTGTACCTAATGGAGACATGGAGTTAAGGCGAGTTGTAGGTGCATGAGCTGATTAAGGCTTTGATGCCATAGGGTTAATTGCTTATAGTTGTTTGTTTGTGTTATATGTGATTGCTTAGTAATATGCAACTTGCTTATCTCTATTAGCAGTTTATATAAGTAATCCCAGACAGTCCAAACAGGCCGAATAAGCAGTTTCAATGAGTAAACACTTATACTTTAGTTAGCAAACTTGAAATTAGCAATAATGATTTGGAGGATATGCGCACTTATATGGTGAGCTCATGAGATTGTGAGATTATGGGTGGTTTTGCACTTTTTTTTTTTTTTTTTTTTTTTTTTTTTTTTTTTTTTGGAAAGGCAACATATATAACAAAACCTGAAAGGGAAAAAACCAATACAATACCAGGCGCCCCACCTCGACTAATTAAGATAATTAAAGGAGGATAGGACCCAAGAGAACACAACACACAGTATCTAACTAAGTTAGTATAATTTAGAATTACCCATTTGACCTTTTATAGTCCCTTATATAAATTATAATTACTTATAGTATGGAAGATAATTTATTAGGTTACGACCCACAATAAGATTTCAAGTACTTCCACCAAACATTACCATTTAAACGATGGTGCAAATGTTTACAGGTGTGAAGATGGACATGATGAGCGAGTAGGATAATGGGTCAAAATTCAAAATGGGCCAGGTTGAACAAGTACTGTAATATTGTAGTACATGATAAACAGGCGGCCCGACTTGAACCACTACAACTCTTTTTTTACTTCTTAAAATTTTGTGTGCATCCAAACTAGACTTTTTGTGTCTTCTAACCCATTTGAATGTCATTTTTTAGCTATTTAAATAGATAGTGATTCTTATCGAAAGGCCCATGTTGGGTATACTATGGAAAGTAAGGATAATTTATCCAACCTAATTAGGCCAAAACCATATCATTGATAATAAATTATATAAATTCAATGAAAACATTACGCGTTTGTTGTTTCTTAGTGAAACTGATTGGGAAAATTCAAGATGGAACTGTGTTTGTGAATAAAGGAGAAAGTGAGGTGCCATTTAAGTTCATAGTCCAGTTATTGTCCCAAGGTACGACTATTATGCCCTTTAGATAAATGTGGCATGCACCAAGTTTAATAGTATTTATTTGAGTATTAAATAGTTGGAAAAGGTGGAAATTAGTGATGATCATGTGAGTTTGAGTAACGGGTCAAAATGAGATAATTTTCAGTAAGGGGAAAAAATAGATTGTGATGGATTGGACCTACCTAATTTTCGTAATTTATTGGTATAAATCCATGTTTCATGAAGGATCATGCTTTAATAATTTAAATCATTGTGTTATACATCATTGTGCACATGTAATTGATATTTCATGCAGGTTTTCATGCAAGCTTTGCTAGCTGATATTAAAAAAGATACGAATCTGTAACAGACATATACTATGGACATATGGAGCTTGGGATATAAAATGCTTGAGATGATGACTGAAAAATATATATATATAAATAAATAAATAAATAAATAAAAAATAGAGCAAGTTAAATGGGGTAGTTAGAGCAGATAAAATTGATTGAGGAGGCCTAGAGAAAAGATACATTTGTGGGTATGTAGAAAGTTATAATTAAGATCTTTTATGTTAGAACTGTGGATACACATTCTCTTGCATATCAATTTAAAAAACATGAAGTTGTATAAGAAACTTTTGTTCAATATCGGTTAAGAGACAAGATGGTTAGTAGTTGTTTTTGTCTTTAGTATGCATGTAATTCCGCTAATAGTTGCTATGACTCTGAAGCATCAGATTACCCCCAATTAATTCAGTGTGTTGCATGAAAATTAACGAAGCTATTAAAAATCCCTAAGTTGTCATGACTGCAGTGGCGGCGATTAGCATGTGCAAGTGGTGCAACCGCACCGGGCCCCCCTTTGTAAGGGGCCCCCAATTTAGTAATATTTATAGTTTTATATATAAACGTTTTGAATTTTTAGTGTCTTTGTTAAATATTATCAAAGTTGAACCGGGCCATATACAAAAAAATAGAAGAGAAACTTTGGGTCACATACAAAAGAGTGAAAGACTTGCATTATGGGGGCCTCATTTGTGATTTCGCACCGGGCCCCCCAAATCAATGGGACGGCCCTGGTCATGAGATAATGTGTGAAGGTGTTTCAGTTTTAATTAACAAAACTTACGCAATGGTAGAACCAAAAAGTCTCACTTGAAGGAGACAAATCAGACCCGAGGAAGCAGGGTTCGGTGAAGTGAATGTGGTGAAGTGAATGTATTTTTTAGTTGATTTCATTTCAGTACATGAACATATATATTATCACCTCTTTTATTGTGTTTCAGTAATATCTTATACTGTGTTAGAAAGAAATAATACTCCCTCCGTCCCAATTTATATGTCCACTTTCATATTTTACAAAGTTTAAGAAAAGTGGGGCCCTTACAATATTAACCAATAAAAATTCATTGTCACCCACTTAGAAGCATTTTGATTGGTTGAAATTGAAAGTGGACATTAATTTTGGGACAAGAAAAAGTAGTAAAGTGGACTTATATTTTGGGACGGAGGGAGTAATAATTTAGTTGATTATGCGCATTTGATCTTTAATATAACTAAAAATTATAACAACCTATAAACAAATCTAATATTAATAACTTTAGAAAAAACCCCGTGCGTGCACGGGTATTATAACTAGTTTTTATAATAATAATAATGATAATAATGATAATAATAATAATGATAATAATAATAATAATAATTATAATAATAATAAATAATAATAATAATGATAATAATAATGATAATAATAATAAATAAATAAATAAATAAATAAATAACTTTTAAAAAAAAGTTAACCGTCTCCCTAGAAAGTGGAAGTTAAAGAATGATAACAAAGCTGAAAGTTAATCATCTCTTGAACGTTAATCAATCAAGGGATTAATGCACTATTTTTACTTTGAAGTTTCCAGAAAATATTTTGATAAAAGTTATATCAATCTTTCTTTTCTTGAAAAACATAAACTATAAACTAAAGCAATGAATTATGAAATAGAGTGAACTTTAATTTTCGCTGAGGAAAATAAGTTCTTTCATACAACATTGATATGTCTGGCAAGAGTAGAAGTAGCTGGGGCAGTAGCACTTAGTAGTAAATTAATTGTTTGTTTGATAAAGTAGTTGTAGCTGTAAATAGAGTAAAATGACTTAAATAGACATTTACACATTAAAATAACAAACTAATCAAATAAATAATGTGAGTATCTTAGTAAATTCTTTATGTTAAATGGAGTGATGAAAAAGAAATGTTCCTTAAAAAAAGCATTAGAAAAACCACCGGTAGAAAATAGCTACTAATGTTTAAAGCTCTTGGGGTGGGAACGTATGGGGGAGGAGGTGTGGAGCGATATCGATAGGGTGGGGATTGACTTCACTTCGTCGTGCTTGGGGGTGCTTGGCGATGGGGGAGATATTAGCTTTTGGATGGATAGATGGGTAGACAATAGGAGACTTTGTGTGACAAATGGTAATTTTCACAAATTTGTTTAATAATAAATTTCTATTTATTATGTTCATTTTGAGTATTATATGCGTTTTTGCATGTTTCTGCATGTTTCGGTACGTTTCTGAACATTTTCGGGAGCTGTCCTGCACACTGTAGCTTACAGTCACTACTGAAAAAGTTTATTTTTGTCAGTAAACCTAAATTAATCCATTTCGGATAGTTACTGACAAGTTTCGTTATTTACTGAGAGCTTTCTCACATTTTCTGAAAAACAACGCTGCACGCGAACCGACACCACAGTATTTATGGTAAAAGACAAGAAAATATATTTTTGAGTCAGTAATGACATTTTATTACATTTCTGACAAAAACGTGGCTAAAAACTTTATTTTACGTATACGTGTCCAAAAACGTCAAACCGGGACATTTCGGTGACGTTTAAGCTTAAACAGACACACGATATACCAACGAGGGACAAAACTCTTATTTGATCCCCCCCCCCCCCCTCTTTGGATACCACCGGCCACCTAACACCAACTAACACAAAAATCACATGCAATTAACCTTATAATCCAAGGTGCACCCTATTATCCACTTTACACCTTAATAACCAAATCTATTAACCATATTACATGTAATCTTCTTATTCCCATCTCAAACTCATTTTCTTTACTTCCTTGTGCTTCTTGAATCGGCCACACACACACACACACACATTTCATACATAAATTTTTGAAGATCAAGATTATTTGGGTGTTGATTTCAATTGTTTTGGGTAATTTAGAAGGTGATTTGGGTTAAACTTGAAGCTTTTGGGTCTTCTCTTGTTCCTCCTAGCCACGAACCAAACACACCTTTGTAAGGAAACATCAAAACTTTTCTAATCTTGCTTAAAACATGTTCTTGTGATGTTAAATGAGGTTACCAATTGCTAAATGTAAATGTTTTGCTAAGATGACAAAAAAATATATATAGGGTTGCATGCATGGAAATCGACCCATATTAAATGCTATGAGTTAATATGAATATTTCTTGCTTGTGTGGTAAATCTTGTTGCTTGTGGTACTAATTTGATACAAATGTGATTTATGCTAATTACGCGATTTTAAGACAATATATACACTTTTACATGTATATATGTAAATCGGCTTATATTAAAAATATGAGATTATTGGGGTTTTGAAAAACATAAAATTTTGGCTCAAGTGGTGAATTGGTGGAAGTTTTGCTTGAAAGATTATTATTGAGCAAATGTCGAATTAACCATAACTAATTACATTTAATTAGTAAAAATACAATTTTTGGTGAAATAAAATATTTTTGGCCTAAAATAATTATTTAGGGTCGAATGAGATGAGAAATGACCAACTTTGATTTTTGAGGATTAAAACTTAATTATAATTGCTAATCACGTTTAATTATATAAAGTTATATAATTATGAACACTAAAATTGGTTATTGGGACAAGTGAATGTTTTGAGCCCAATAGGGGTGTTCGGTGAACAGTAGCCGAGCCCAATGGACATTTTTCCAACTTTGACTTTTTGACCAAAAATTGTTATCGGACGTATAAAAATTAAATTCGATATATAACGATATATATATCGTAACTTAAACCGGATTAATTGGATTTGGGCCAATTTTTGGGCTAATGGGCCCAATGGTAAATTTTAGGCCCAATAAGCTTTTCGGATGACGAAAATGAGTTTTGACGCATATTTGAACTTGCTATGATTATTTTGTATCGTAGAACGAATTATATCGATAATTATATTATAGTGAATAATATATACGTTACGTACTAAATTTCGCAAATAGAGCAAACGAATGGTATGTTGAGAAAATTGCAATATTTGAGGAATATGAAAACGTTGAATAAACGAAAGGGTCATGCCCAAATTTTCTAAAAATTATAACACTTAGCATATTTTGCAAAAGTACTTGGATATATATATAATTTTTCTAAATACAAAAGTATTTATTTCAAATACTTATAATTAAAATAATATTATAAATAATATTTATAATATAATATTCCTCCACTAGCACTATTATTATATTATTTTCTCAACACAAGTTTAATTAATTTTAATTAATTAAATACATAATTATAAACTTTACTTAATATATATATATATATATATATATATATATATATATATATATATATATATATATATATATATATATATATATATATATATATATATATTACTTATGAATTACAACGACGAGTGCAACGTACGGATGTTCCGTCATGTACCCTCCCACCATACACTTTCACCACGAGCCATCACCACGAGCATAAATAACAAACTATTTTAACGTACGTACCACACAGCAAGCAAGGAATACATAAGCACTTGGTCACGCATAAAAACCTTTTCACAAGAGGCAAAACATGTAACACATGAGCTTTGTACTAAAACTTACCATACTTAACTAGGTCGCGTGTCGGAGTGGTTGCACTGTACTATTTGATTTTGCTAAGCAGATTTATATCCCTAAGGTGAGTTTATAGTCCTATTTTCTTATAAGTACTGTTTTATAAACTTGGGGTGAGAAACATGCAAAACTGTTTTCATGAACCTAAACTGAACTTGTTTTTACACACTTGTATGCGTAAAAACCTAAGTTTGCTTGAATCCCATTTTGCCCACTATCAACAACCGTCAATTCCTGCTGGGAAACGCGTATGTTATAAATAGATCTATTGAGAGTGACTCCTCCGTTCGGTTGGCTACGAATTAGGCCAAGGCGGACGTATACCATGACGACCTTTTGCCGAGTGACTGGGGATTACCACTCGCGGGCACCTTTATTTGTACTTATGCCTTTGGTATACTTTTGTCTAGTTCGGTTGGTTGAGCTTAGTGTTGCATACGGTATTAGTGTGTGCTTGCTGATTATTGCTATGGTTCATATGTGCTATTTACTTTAAACCTATAGACTCACCAGCGTTAGCTGACTTTTAGTATGTTTTTCAGGTGCTTAAGTATGTTCTCGTTGAAGGCATGGCATGGCGATGGTCTTAAGAATAATAAGTGTTTTTACATAAGCGTAACTCTGAAACTTTTGGGACCAATGTGTACTGGGCTGTACTTGATTTGAAACTGAACTTATGTATGACAATTGGACTTAATTATGTATCAGATTTTAAAACGGGTTTCTATCCGTTCTCTATATATATCTTGTGTTGTGATATCCAATTTTCGTAGCACCCCAAATACTTGTATGTTTCCGCGATTCTCTATTTTGGGGGTGTTACACTTTGTGATAGATTCCCTAGATTATTTCATTTAGATAGAAGTAAAGAGGGTAGCATTGTGAGCAAAGGAACGTGGGAAAATAACGGGTGGCGTTGGGCGTGTGGGATTGGAGTAGAAACATTAGTGGTAGGGTTTGCAAGGAATTTGATGACTTGATTAAGGTATTGCGAAATGTTGTTGTTTCTAATACTTGTAGGGATAGATGGAGGTGGTCGCTTGATGAAGATGGTGGCTTCAAAATCAAAACGCTAACGAGATTAATTGAAGAGAAGATTCTTCATGGAGAAAATGGTGGTCAAGAAACGCTTTGGAACAAGTTGGTTCCCAAGAAGGTCCAAATTTTCGTTTGGAGAGCTCGAAAAGTAGACTCCCGGTTCACGTGGAACTCGATCGAAGAGGCATTGATTTAGACTTCATGCTTTGCGCGTCATGTAATGATTGTGTGGAAACATGTACTCATTGTTTAGTCACTTATGATTTAGCAATGAGTGTGTGGACCAAGATTTTTGATTGGTGGAAGGCGGGGATCATTAGCGCTTTTACTATTGAGGAAATTTTTTCTCATAGTGGAAACATTAATGTCCCTCGCTCTCTATCTCATATATGGCAAGCGGTTATTTGGTCCTCGGGTTACTTTATTTTGAAGGAGAGAAATGCTCGCGTGTTTGGTAATAAAGTTTCAAGTGTTAATAAGATTCTACAAGACATTCAACTAAAAAGCTTCGAATGGATAGTGAGAAGATCAAAGAAATATAATGGGATAGGTTGGCAACAATGGCTTCGAGACCCTTAGAACATACATATTCAGTAACTGCAGTTTCTCATAAGGTTCCACTGCATTTCGGGTGTATTTTTGCAACAAAGTTCGTGTCCAGTGTTAAGATAAAGTGTGATTCAGCAAAATTCATGGTCTAGTGTTAAGTTCGTGTTCAATGTTTCTGCTAAAGACGTGATTCAACATTTTTCATGGTTCGTGTAGTTGTAACAAGTTCATGTCTGGTGCAAAATTATGTTACAGGAATGATTGGCACAGTGGCTGCTGCAAAAGTATGATCAAGGATTGTTTGGTTCTGTGTCTGTTGCTATATCGGTTTAGTGGCTGATACAAATGTTAGTTTGAGTGAGCTGCATTGAGTGCTGCAAGTGTTTTCTTTTGTGAGTTCAGCTTATGTCAGTTAATTGGTATGATTCAATGAGCTATTCAAGTTAATATGCATGGTTTCTTGTGACTGTTGCATTCTCAGTGTCAAGTGGTTTTTTTTGGCTTTAGTTTTGTATTGTAGCTTTTGTTCTTTTTTCAGGTCCACTTCATTTAATCATCTTGTTGATAAGTGGATATCTTTGTTTGTATATTGGTTGCGGTTTTTAATATATTGCCTTTCAAAAAAAAATGTTTAAAGCTCATAGACAAACAAACTTTGTACTTTCAACGTTAAATGCTTGAAAAATCTTCATACCGCTTTGTGACATACCCTAATGATTTGTGTGAAGTGATTTTGTTTTCATTACGAAATGAAACTCATTTAGTACTATTTTTGGTTTAAAGTTGACGTTGTTTTATACATCTACCAATACTAGCAGGGTACCCGCGCGATGCGGCGGGGGTATCCTGTAACAAATTTTGTGGCGATTAATGTCTTTTAATTTTATATTTTTCTTTACAATAACTTTATAGGTTGTGAGAATTTTATATTTGAGTAACTTTAACCATGTTGTTCCTTTATGTTGTACATACTGGTCTTTTAAGTTGCGTAAGTTATGTTTTTTTTCTGGTGTTTTAAGTGCTCGGATTATTGGATTTTAACAATAGATGATTAATAGCTTGATTAGATTGTACTATGTGGTAAAATGGTTGCATTTTTCAGTAAAAGGGTGATTTAAGAAAAGTATTAATTACAGGTGTTTAATATACATGGTTGTGCATAAATTAATTGTACATAACGCTTTAATATGTGTATTCACTTAAAATCTATATTAGGAAATCTTAAAAATTTAATATGAGAGAGGGTGTAATATGTATTATAAGTAGTATAGATGAGTTAGGATTAAATGATAAGAAAAATTAAAATGAAAAGGTGTGAAGAAATCACAACTACATATTTCAGTTGCACTTATAAAACTAAATGCATATATCTTTAAAATTTCCCTCCTATGCCTAGAAATCATTCTAATTTTTCTCATTTTAGTTTTTTATTCTCACCGGATGCCTTCCCCTACCTATATACTCTCTCCGTCTTAAAATAATTGTCCATAGACAAAAAAACACAAAGTTTAATAAAACATCATCATTGCAACTCTTCTTTATTAATTTTTGCACAAAAGACAGTTTTACCATTAACCAATTAATTTATGGGTTTTGCTAACGTGTGCCCACTCCATAAGATGTAATTAATGAACACAAAGTTTCTTTTTAAATCAAAAAATGCATTCAATGAATATTAATTAAACTCTAAAATTGCAATAATTAAATAGAAATTTGATATTAATTAACTTAAACCTTCCATATATAAAGAGCTAAACATGTACCTAGTGAGCACATGTTAGCAAAACCCTTAATTTATACGTCTTTAGAGTTTGATTTGTTTCCTTTTCGAGTCGTATTTGCTTTTGAACAATTCACGAAACAAATATTACAACTAACAAAATGCTCATAATAATAATGTGAATGCAATTAAACTCTTTGTATGAAACACCATGATTAAATCAAAGTCCTTTTTTGATATCACACAATACACTAAATACCCAATTAAGTAACTGAAATGATTATGTTTAATCTACATGTCAATTTTTATTTATTTATTTATTTATTTATTTTTTATTTATTTATTTATTTTTAGCTGCAACCAACAAAATAGTGTTACACAAGTTTATCATAATTATACCCAATTTTAAGCCCTTTTAGGGGGGTGGCAACCTATTCGGTATGGCCATTCGGCAAGCTATGCCGATCGGCAACCATGATTGTCAGTCTCGCGGTTTGTTCCATTCGGCAACACATTCGGTATCTTATACCGAATCGGCACCACTTTGACCAAACAAAAATCTAACCGTTGCACATTAATTAAAAGAGCAGTTGGAGGCATTTTTCCAATTTTTTTCCCTTTAAATATAATTAGTTTTTATTTGTATCATGATTGCCACTAAAAAATGAAGGTGAGGTATGATGAATCATGAAATGTGTTGGCAATATTTTATTGGTTAATTTTGCATCATGTTGAATTATGATATGGCATGGTTGCCACCCCCTTAATCATTTATTACCCCATAAATAGGGAACAAACTATATATAGCTGCGCTACAGAATACACCTGTTCCTATTCAACACCAAAACTCACACAGATACACAAACACGTTCTTTTCTTTCAAGTTTCATATATTGAATAATAATGGAAGCACAATCGTCAGATATTGAGGCACAATCTTCTTCACTTTTTGATCAAGTAAAACATCCAGTCACATTGAAGGTATGTTTTTTTATTTCATTTTTTGATGATATATATATTGCATGCATGCAGTGACGGATCTAGGATTTTGAATCGTGTGTGGCACATTTTCGGCTTGCTTCGCTTCGCGAGTGAGTCTTAGTTTCTTTTGGGTAGAACTATTTTTGGCGGTTTTAATTCACGGATCCGGATTATTCAAACGTAATATGAAATTCAATCGTAGACAAAATTAGGCATTTAAGATACTTTAACTACTCATATAGTAACACGTTTTAGGTTTTACCGAATCAAAATTGCAATTTCTAAAAATGTACTGTTCTATTCTTTAAATATAAACAACTTAAAAGAGATGTGATACATGGATCTAATAAATAGGTCTAACCGTGGACCTACCGCATTAATAACTTGTACATTTGATAATGTACAAGTTATTAATGCGGTAGGTCCACGGTTAGGCCTATTTATTAGGCTCATCTATCATTTTTAAAAAAAATAATATAAGTACATAAAGCTGCTGTTCATCATCTTCCTCATTTCTATGTCTTCTTTCTTCTTCAAAATTTAAAATCAAATCTGAAAGCAATGTTTCACTCCTATTATTACTCATTTTCTTTGCACTTCTCCAAACTACATGTAAAACTAGGGGTGAGCAAGAAAAACCGGAAAAACCGAAACCGAACCGAAAACCCAAAAAACCGAACCATAAAAACCGAACCGAACTAAAAACCGATGGTTTGGTTTTTTATTTTTCAAAGAACCGAACTTTCGGTTCGGTTTCGGTTTTGACATAAAAACCGAACCATAAAAGCCGAACCGAACCGATTACATTAATTATAATATATATCTACATATCAAAACTTGCTTCGTTAGTATTTACATATTAAAACTTGCCAGTGGCGGAACTAGGATTTCAAAATAGGGTATGCACTTTTGCTCGAATGGTCCTCGAAGGGTCCTCGAGGGGTCCTTGAAGGGTATGCACCCTATGTTTTTTATACTACCCGTCGAATTTTAGGGTATGCACGTGCATACCCGTGCTATAAGCTAGGTCCGCCCCTGAAACTTGCTACTTGCTAATATTATATACTTATATATTAAAACTAATATCCTACTTCTCTAATGAAATTTTCTACTGTTATATCTACTTTTCTAACGAAATTTGCTACTTTTCTACTGTCACCTTTATATTAATTTAGAATGGATGATCACTTGGCAATACCTGTTTATCACTTGATGTTTGAGTTCCACGTCATTCTTTTTTTTTTCAAAGTTTGAGTTTAGTTTTATGTTGAATGGGAATTGTCCCACATCGTTGTAGGCATGATATTTTTAGTAAATCATTCTCTTATAAGTAAAGTCTTTAACAACTAATGACTTAAATCAGTTGGATCTCATTTGGGGCCTTGGGCAAAGACATTGTTTTTAAAGCCCATTAACGAATTCGGTTATAACCGAAGAAAACCGAAACTTGCAACCGGAAAAGACCGAACCGATTGTAACCGAAACCGACCAAAATGGTTTGGGTTCGGTTTCTGATTTTGCTAAAACCGAAATTTCGGTTTCGGTTTGGGTTTTGGCAAAAACCGACCCAAACCGAACCGTGCACACCCCTATGTAAAACTATAAAAAAAACCAACAACTTTTCCAAAAAAAATTACATCCCGCAGACTTAAATCGTGTGTGGCACGTGCCACACCTCGCCAATACCTAGATCAGCCCCTGCATGCATGAAGAAGATTGATTGGGTATAATTTGTTTTATGGATTCTTATCATGCATGTAGCTAGGGTTTTTGTTTGCATGTTACATTTTCATATTATCAAGAATATATTATTTTATTAGGTACAGTTTTATTTATTTATTTTTATTTTACTTGATGCGTATTTGCTTATGTTTAATCTATTTGAATCTTTGTTATTTTTGTTGTGACTAATGGGGTTTTTTCCGTTGAATTAGATGTAATTAAAGTATGTATTTTTTTTATGGAAATGTTTTTTAAAATCGTTTTTTGACATAAATAGTCTGTTTGAGTCTTTGACAGTTAATCTATTTCTAATTATATATTTCCTGTGGAGGATTTCTTGAAATTTTAGACGAAATAAATTTTGTATAGCTTGTTTGACTGTTCTTGGTGTATCTAAAATAAAAGTTCTTATGATTATGGATTCAACAGTTTCTAAAAGTGGTTTGACTTCAGTTCGCCTCTCAAAAATTTAATTCTTTAACTGCAAATTAGAACCTTTTAAGTGTTTAATATCATTTGCTTAAGGATTGATTGCAAATTAGAACCTTTTAAGTGTTTAATACTACGTATTATTTGAACCCTCAAAATGAATAATGTATGTTACTGCAAATAACTTTTGGGATTAAACAGTTTCATGAAGTGGTTTACACCATCAATATTGAGAAACAAGGATGGTTAAAGAAGAAAAACAAAGAGTCAATAGAAAAGCAGATATTGAAAGGAGTTACCGGCATGGTATCTCCTGGTGAAATGTTGGCTATGTTAGGTCCATCTGGCAGTGGGAAAACAACTCTCTTGACTGCATTAGGTGGCCGACTAGGTGGGAAACTCGGGGGAACAATTAGCTACAATGGCAAACCGTTCAATAGTGTAATGAAGCGAAACACTGGTTTTGTTACTCAAGATGATGTTCTATACCCTCACTTAACANGTTGGTGCTCTGCTTATAATGCTGGTTTTTTATCGCGTTATTGCTTATGTGGCTCTCATGAAGATCGGTGTGCCCAAGAAATGATCAGAGATCTTTATTTCTTTGAATCAGAAGATGATAGAATTGAGTGATTCTTTTAGTTGGATTTTTTTTTCTTTTCATTTTATGGTTTATTTTTCCTTAGGATTGACATATTCTGTTCAGTAGAATTGGTATTAGTGGTTGTTTGTTCAGTAGAGTACTTTCGGAAACATTTTTTATGTGATGAGATTGTACTTGTAATGGTGATTTTAAAGCTTCTTGCCAAATCGCAATACAACCGATGTTGGACTTTCGTAAAGCTCATCCAGTGTCTACTTTTAGGCATCTATTCTAAAGGTTTTGTTCATTCCTTACTATGTAACATTCTGTTTTCATTGTGTGTCATCAATTTCAATCTTGTATGCACATGTCGTAATTAATATAAAGACTAAAATACACTGTTGGTCCCTAAACTTGGCCAAAACCATCATCAGGCACCCTAAGTTCTAATTTTAGTCGTCATGCGTCCAAAACATGCGATTTTTAGGCCGAATGCGTCCCTTAACCATTTTGGGCTCGGTCAACGCAACTTTGTTAAGATCGTTTATAGCTCGAGATTGTTTAGACCTCATCTGGGGATCACACAATAATAATGATACTAACAAGATACGCAGCGGAATAAACAAAACAATCATTATTATTGCTACAAGGTTTCTCGTCATCATCTCTACAATATTCAAACTAATCAGCCCCAATACTACTTGATCAAGTGTAGTACGGTTACTCAACAATGACAAGGATCAATGATCCTTGAGGCTAAAACTACCCTAGGCGTTTTCCCATAAAACGCCTGTACACACACTTTTCCTGATGTTACATCTTGACACACATATTATAAACCTAATTCCATGTATCTCTTTATATAATAAAGATACTAGGTTTATAAAATACTACGAAGGACTATATTGTAATAACTTCTTTGTAAAGCAAGTCCCTTGTATTTTGCATTATCTTCATTCTTCACTTTGTCATCTTAAGTCCTTTATCTTTCTGTATTTTGTCATATCAACTTAAATATTAGACTCAACAATCTTCCCCTAATTGATAATGACAAAACCAATAAACATGAACTTCCCCTGAAGTTAATATGAATGAAAGATAACGAACTTCCCCTTAAACCAAGCTATATCACCAAGGCTCTACAAGTTGCAATCTTCTAAATATTCTTCCCCTTTTTGTCATCATCAATTAGGGGACAAATGTAAGCAACCTTGATCTTCACAACAACGAACCACTATCATACTTCCAGTTCATCTTTCCAATGTCTCAAATTACCCACCATTAAGTTTTCCGTGCTAAAAATAAACTTGAAATAGTAGAAATCAAAACTAGTAGTAGTAATTAACAACTAGCAGTAGCAAAAACCTTCACCTTGAATGATACATGTAGATGGATAAACATTTAATCAATAAGCTTCCCCTGAAACCCATATGTTAACCATTTCTTGAATGTAAGCTCTATGTAATGATCACGGATGAAGAAAACTAAGTATTACCAACTTGATGCTGAAGTAGAATAACCTAAACATGTGTCTTAAATATAACTTCGAACGTATACCCAAAACGATGTATAGGGAGACCACAATCTCTTGACAATAATCACTGAGCACAATAACGTAACTCCTTCAAGTGTTTGTCATTTCGTAGATAAAATAAGAACACAAACCCGAATAATACCACTTCAACGTCAAAAAGATGATAAGAACTTTTCTTCGTAACCAATTAGAACAAATAAAACGAGCCATTTAAACCATTTACGAACTGAAACCAAAAATTCAACCTGTGTATGTATCGTTTGATATCAAAATAAATCCAATTACCTTAACCATGTGCTATCCAATATCAAACAACGCTAAAAACCATCTCGAATCCCATCCGAGAACAAAAACAAACTCCTGTGTGTGTATCGAACATCTTCAAAAATCAAAAACCAATCAATCAATCTTCTTTACTTGTGTGTGTCATCCAAAATTTCTCAAACTTATTCAAAAACCAAATCCTTGTTCCTGAAGTTGCTTCCCCTTATTCTTGACAAATCAAAGCATATACTACACTAGTCTTTTAGTAAGAATACTTGAAAACTTAGTTTCATAAATCATACCACGCTAACAATACTAAGTTTCAATCCCACTAATGAAGTGCCACCGAATCACAAATAATACAAACGCATATCACTGGTACAAAAAGTTGTATCGGTCACGCTGATGAACTCAAATAAGTACATTTTATTATCATCATTTATCCTATTTATTTAACTTGTTTTACTGTATTATGTATGAGAATCGGTGCTTTAATGTTTACTTTAGTGATTCTCAGGTAAAAACAGGTAAAAGGTGAAACTTGGCGATTTTGGACTAATTACGGAGCAAAAAGAGCAAGATGTCAAAAGTCTACTGAAACTCAGAAGATGCGCCGTATCTCACTCAACAGATACGCCGCAATATCATACTTAGATGAATTCGAAGACCATTGCCTGACTTTGAAGAATGCGCCGCATGTAATTCTACCATGCGCCACATATGAAACTTTGGTCAAAGAAGAAGATCAAGCTCGTTCTACTCCAGATACGCCGCATCACACAATTGACATATGGCGTATCACTATCAAGACTTCACCAGAAACAATCCAAGACAACTAAAGGACATGCGCTGCATCCAGATTCAAGTTACGCCGCATCTAAAGGCGGTGTACGAATATTCCAGAAGATAATAAGCTTGGACCCCATGCGAAGTTAAGTCAATGCGCCGCATCTTACCACTACATGCGCCGCATCGAACCCTCAAACAAAAACTATAAATACCCCAAGACCTAGACGAACTTTGTGTGCACCATAACCCTAAGGAGACGAATTCAGACGAACAAGCAACACAAGACACACCCCAAACGAAGATCTTAGAGCTGTAAGAAGGTCCTGCATGTATTTAATTCATTAAGTAGTTTTGTTTTATTGTAATAGTAAGCTTTAATTTATTAGGATTGATGGCCGGTAGTTTGTGAGTACGCAATAATCAAATGCCCGCCTTAAAATTTCTTTCCCATCGATTAAAGTTTATATGTTTGATGCCTTTGGTGAACTTATATTAGTGCATTGATTACCTCTGTGTCTAGCTGAGCACTGCTGGGCCGCCATACCCCTTCCTCGCTTATTTACTCTGATGTCTTTGGATGAGTAGGATATTCGTAAGTAATCATTAAGGGTTTACTCGCCGATATAATAGCCAACGAGTACGGATTAATTTTATACACTTCATATAAAACTAGCAATAAAACAAGTGACAAGCTATCTTAATTATCAGGACAGGTCTTCTTATTATCTCTACTATCTATTTGTGTACGTGTATGCTATTCGCTGATTTGTTCTCATTAGTTTTTACTGTTTTAATTAGATAACCAAACTGTGGCAGTCTCTCAGGCTGAAACCCCCTATCATTAGATTAGACTGTAAAGCTAACTTAGATATTAAAATACTGATTAGGATAACTAGATAATACGTTCCACTCTTAGTGATCAACACTCTGCTTACCATTATATGCAAACTGACCGGGTACACTGCTCGTTAAGTGTGTGTGTTATTGATAAGTCGGCTAAATATAAATGTAAAACTTGAGTAGGCATTAACACTGCTAAACCGCAACGACACATCACGCGCATCACACGCCAAAAATGTGTGACGATATGCATATAGTCACACACGTTTTTTTCGTTGTGTGTCACTAAAGGTCCCGCCACCGTATGTGGCATATGGTCATATTGTTGAGTTCGTGGCCTTTTCCATTGAAAAAGAGTGACCAAAACCCCGAATATGTGTGACAAATTAGGCACAAGTTTTGTTGGTTTAGTCATTATCAGTGACTGTAAACACTTTATAGTCGCACAAATGTTTTTTGAGAGTAACTATTGTTCGTCCTTTGGCCACATAAATATATAATATATGTGACATTTGAGATGATTTATTCAAGTAAATGTGTATTATGTGTAACTATTTCCCGTCCTGTGGCCACATGAATATAATAAATGTGACGTTTATGATGATTTAGTCACACAAAAGGGATTGTTTTTTTGAGTTAGTCACATACAATTTTTTAAAAAAAAAGTGGCCAAAAGTGTGAATAAGTGTGACCATATGCTGTTTAAAGTGAAGAAATGTGTATTTTGTGTGACTATTGTTTATCCGATGGCCACTTGAATTTTATGTTTGTGTGGCCTTTTGTAATATTTAGTCACACAAAGCATATTTGTTTTGGGTATTTAGTCACATACAATTAAGCATCAAGTGGCCAAAAGTGTTAATAAGTGTGACCATATGCTGTTTAAAGTGAAGAAATGTGT
>LBNU01021895.1:81885-98047 GCA_014162995.1 Artemisia annua
TTCTCAACACTAGACTTATTGAATTCGTCCGATTCCGTTGCCGGAATAGTGTCAAGAGGCTCGTCCCCCATTTTTAGAGAGTCCTCGGGTTCTACGGGAGGAAAAACGGAATCTTTGTGAGGATTAAGAACAATCGTAATTTTCTCATCATCGTCGTAATCGTAGTAATTAAAATTCTTAAAAGGATTAGACGCTCTCTCTTCAGCAAGTAACTCTGCAATAGACTTCTCGCGAGGATCGGGAGTATGAGTAACACGATTATCCGCAAACTTTTGTAGCATTTCACCAAGAGATTTCAGTTCCTCCATAACTTCATCCAACATTTGAAAATTCGACGAACTTTGAAAAGAATCACCATTGTAATACGGTACTTGCTCATACGAGTTTTGAAAAGGATGATTAAAATCGTTTTGAGGATAATTATCAAAACACATATCACAAGCGTAAGACGTTTCAGCACTCGGGACATAACATATACAATTAACATATCCGCATTGGTTACAAAAACATTGTCCGCACGGTAATCCTTCGTCGGATGGGTTTCCACAGCTAAAACAAGTGAACGAAGGTGGTGGTGGTGTCGGATAATAATCGAGAATGTTTGATTTTTGAACATATTCGGGAGAATTACAATTCAAACAAACGCCGTCATGAACATCACTACCACATTGTTCACACGTACACCAAACACACGAACCTCGAAAGAACGGTTCTCCACACTTAAAACAAAACGGATCCATAAGAATTAAACATAAGAGGGTTTGAGAGGAAGAATCAAATATGAGAGGATAAGAAGATTATTTTTGGCATTTTGAAAACAAAAGTCAAACATAAATCAAAAATCAAATCGAAAAAGAAAATATTTTTGGGTTTTTAACAAAGAAAACTTAAAATCAAAATCTTTTTGTCTTTTTCTTTTTATATTTTTTTTCTTTTATTTTTTTTTCTTTTGTTTTTATTATCTTTTTGTTAACCGTTACGTCAACTGAAACCGTTTCGCTTTATGGGCTAATCGGGTAACAATTGATTTCACGATTATCTTTTGTTGTTATTCGGAATGGTTTACAACCGCCCTCCTTCAACGGAAGACCGAGGATGTTTATTATTTTTTTGGTATTTTGCAAACACTTTAGGAAAAGTGTTTAATATTTTTTATTATTATTATTATTATTTTTTTTATTATTATTTTTATTTTTTTTTTCGAAAACAATTAACTTCCGAGAAAGGTTCTTCAAATCACAAAAACACAATCAATAACGTCAAATTCGTTTCAAGCCTTCCCCGGCAGCGGCGCCATAATTGATGTGAGTATTTTGTAGTATATTTCTCCAAAGAATTATTTGTGAAAATAATTCTCGGGTCATGTCCCAACGAAGGTTTGACGGCGTTTTCGACGTAACGAATGTGCTCGTGTGAAGTGAATTGTTTAAAAGTTGGTTTTTGGATTATTACACTACAATTTGTGAATTAACAATCAAAATCAAATGAGAAGCTAAAGGTATAAGCTCATAAAGCATAAACGATAAAGATGTAAACGCGATCTAAAATAAACGTCTACTTAACAAAATAAAACGCGAGTTCTAAGCTAGACTAAACCTACGGGTTCAAAAGTAATTTTTAAAGCTTTGAAATGATAAAAGAAAATTTTAGGAAAAAGAAAAATAATATTTTGGCTTTTTATTTATTTAATATGAATTAAAAACGATATTTGTATTTTTATTTAATAATAGAAAACTAAACTAATTATAAAATGAAAAATTTATTCTACAAATTTATTTTCTAAAAATATTATTAAACTGAAAATGAAATTTAGAAATAAAATTAGAAACTATTTTTGTCTTTTTGTGATTTAATTTGAAATAAAAAAAATGATTTTAAATTCTAAAAACTATTTAAAAATAAAAAGAAACAGTAAATGAATTCAGAAAATTATGAAATTTTTACAGAAATTCTAAAACTTTATTTGAAATCTGAGAAAAATAATAAAAGTGAACAATAAGTTGGAAAAGTGCTTATTGGGCTTATTTCAGCTTATTGCAAGTGCTTATTGATAAACACTTGCAACAAATCTTAGTAAAATCTGATACAGAAGGTGTATGGTACTAAATAAAGCACAAACAAACAGAATTAAGACCAAATGCACACTAGATATCTAAGATTATGCAATGAGCAGTTTGGTATTAAGCACAATTATAAGCAAATAAGCACTAAACATAACGAATAGCTTAGAAATGACAAAACACACTAAAATAAGCACTAAGCAGCAAAGATTCAGCCAGAGAAACACACTAAAATAAGCAGATAAGCACTAACATATAGCAACAGATATGACAGATTATGGCAGCCTAGCACCCTACTTTCTAGCTAATTAAAAAGCACCTAATAAGCTAATATTTGGTAGATTAGGGGGCGAAAGCTAGTATACCTAGCTGATATTCCAGTAACACAAAAAAAAAATCTCTGATACCACATGTTAAGATCTTTTATCGCTCGAGGTTGTTTAGACCTCATGTGGGGATTACACAATAATAATGATACTAACAAGATACGCAGCGGAATAAACAAAACAATCATTATTATTGCTACAAGGTTTCTCGTCATCGTCTCTAAAATATACAAACTAATCAGCCCCAATACTACTTGATCAAGTGTAGTACGGTTACTCAACAATAACATGGATCAATGATCCTTGAGGCTAAAACTATCCTAGGCGTTTTCCCATAAAACGCCTGTACACACACTTTTTCAGATGTTACATCTTGACACACATATTATAAACATAATTCCCTGTATCTTTTTATATAATAAAGATACTAGGGTTACAAAATACTACGAAGGACTATATTGTAATAACTTCTTTGTAAAGCAAGTCCCTTGTATTTTGCATTGTCTTCATTCTTCACTTTGTCATCTTAAGTCCTTCATCTTTCATGTATTTTGTCATATCAACTTAAATATTAGACTCAACAAACTTTTTTGTTAGATTTGCAAGGGTATAATAGGGAAATCAATTTTATGACTACTCTTTAGTTAACTATACCCGAATAGGTTAGAGATGTGTTTGGGTTACCTGTTATAAAGGGGTGTTTGTTTTTGGTGCTAACAACAACAAACAACATAGGACCACACAAGAAGATTAAAGACTTGAGTAATATATTCATAAAAGTGGCGGCAAGTAGCCTATAATAAGGCAAGAACAACCTTAAAAACAACAACACAAGAGACCATATTTGCCTACCCAAAAGACCCAAAACACCCCAACTAACTAGTTATTTTCAGCCATTTTCTGAACAAAACCTTCCTGCATGTGAATGTTCTGATCTGCTTCACCATACATCTTGATCAAACGTGCAAGTAGGTCGATTTCAATGGCCTGGGTTTTCCTTAACGCCTCCAAAGAGTCAAGCACCACACCACGCGGTCCCAAAGCTTCATTTTCCTGAATCAGCTCCCTTCGCTTTGGTATCATCCTCTTGAGATGATCAATAGCAGCACGAATAAGGTTTTTAAAAAACTCTGCTTCAACAGCCTCTTGACCAAACCAGAGGTTCATACGGTCATGTAATCGTGGTGAATCGGCCATTTCCATGTGTTCGTTCAACATTGGGAAATCTTCTGCCATCGGGAATGTGTGAGGATAAGGATGTGGTTGGGTTTATTGGTTTACGCGTAAAAAGTAAATACTGTCTCAGGGAAGAGACGGTCAGGGGGTTTAATAAGGATTTTTATTTCAGACTTGGTCCCTAAAGTTGTCTACATTGCCGTTGCCAGAGTTAAACTTCCCGCCCAATATTAAGTGACGTGTTCACTATTTTTTACTGTTGGGATTCTTGATTTGATGAGACAAAGTGAATATAAGAATGTTAACAAAGGGACTTAATCTGACATCATGGAAAGCTGCAAAAAGATGGAAGATTTAGAAGATATGTTTAAAAGATAAAATATTTAGTTTGTATTTATCTTTATTCCCTTGTAAACCCTAATCCTCTAGTATATAAAGAGGACATGGGTCATTAGTTTTGTGTGCATAGAAAAAGAAACCGTGTGTAGTCAAACGTTTTCACAATGTAGACGTCTAGGTGTTTGTAGACCTAAGGTAATCAAGGTTTACCTTGATCCCTGTTAGATTGTAACCGTTCTAGAATTGATCATATAGAATTGGAGCATGTAAGTGAAAGATAATGAAGAACATTTTGTTAAATATCTTTGTTCGTATTCCGCTTTGTTTTATAACTTGTGAACATTGATATTATCCTAGATAAAGGTCTAAACAACCTAGAGTTAAACGATCTAAGGAGTTATAAATAAACTCCACAATTGGTGTCAGAGCCAGGGCTCTAGATCTGAGATTAACAAGGTGATGTGAGTATTTTGTAGTATATTTTTCCAAAGAATTATTTGTGAAAATAATTCTCGGGTCGTGTCCCAACGAAGGTTTGACGGCGTTTTCGACGTACGAATGTGCTCATGTGAAGTGAATTGTTTAAAAGTTGGTTTTTGGATTATTACATTACAATTTGTGAATTAACAATCAAAATCAAATGAGAAGCTAAAGGTATAAGCTCATAAAGCATAAACGATAAAGATGTAAACGCGATCTAAAATAAACGTCTACTTAAGAAAATAAAACGCGAGTTCTAAGCTAGACTAAACCTACGGGTTCAAAAGTAATTTTTAAAGCTTTGAAATGATAAAAGAAAATTTTAGGAAAAAGAAAAATAATATTTTGGCTTTTTATTTATTTAATATGAATTAAAAACGATTTTTGTATTTTTATTTAATAATAGAAAACTAAACTAATTATAAAATGAAAAATTTATTCTGCAAATTTATTTTCTAAAAATATTATTAAACTGAAAATGAAATTTAGAAATAAAATCAGAAACTATTTTTGTCTTTTTGTGATTTAATTTGAAATAAAAAAAATGATTTTAAATTCTAAAAACTATTTAAAAATAAAAAGAAACTGTAAATGAATTCAGAAAATTATGAAATTTTTACAGAAATTCTAAAACTTTATTTGAAATCTGAGAAAAATAATAAAAGTGAACAATAAGTTGGAAAAGTGCTTATTGGGCTTATTTCAGCTTATTGCAAGTGCTTATTGATAAGCACTTGCAACAAATCTTAGTAAAATCTGATACAGAAGGTGTATGGTACTAAATAAAGCACAAACAAACAGAATTAAGACCAAATGCACACTAGATATCTAAGATTATGCAATGAGCAGTTTGGTATTAAGCACAATTATAAGCAAATAAGCACTAAACATAACGAATAGCTCAGAAATGATAAAACACACTAAAATAAGCACTAAGCAGCAAAGATTCAGCCAGAGAAACACACTAAAATAAGCAGATAAGCACTAACATATAGCAACAGATATGACAGATTATGGCAGCCTAGCACCCTACTTTCTAGCTAATTAAAAAGCACCTAATAAGCTAATATTTGGTAGATTAGGGGGCGAAAGCTAGTATACCTAGCTGATATTCCAGTAACACAAAAAAAAACCTAAATCTAATCATCAATTGATCCACTAATTTAGCCTCAGTTCAGCAAAGGAAGAACTGGTGCCATTTAGAACTTATAGCAGATTTGACTTTTGTTATAAACTGAACCTTGACTTTTCTGAGATTCAAATGATCAAATAAGACTAGAAATGCAAAAGTAAGCTAGCATTAAACCAAATTAAGCTAAAATGATAGTATATGTGACTAATGCTCAGCTTATGCAAACTATAAATCCTATCAGTTAACTGTTATGGATGAAGACGTTGATTTGACTTTTTTAACCTACAAACTATCAATATTATGCTATGACTAACTGATATTATCCTAATGTAAACTATGTGTACAGAGAATTCAGCTATTAAACAACTATATCCACCTCAACAAAGATGATCCAAACACTCTTGAAACAAGCAGGTTGCACTACAATTGTTGTATTAAGGTTACACTCTACCACTATTATACTCAAATCCAATCACTAATCAATCACTGAGATCAAAACATCAAGTATGAACATCTAAATCACACAATCACAAGGAATCATAGGTAAGCTAAAAACACTCAGTAGCAAACAGTATCATCAACAAGTAATAACATGAAATCAACTACACTCAATTAACCTTCTATTATACTGATTCATGATCAGATATCTCAATTAAAACAGTACATCAGTATGAATCAAAGTTTACAACTAATATTCAGATTATGACTTGAAAATATGAAAGTAAACTTACAAAACTCATTACCCTAACTGAAATAGGGTGCTATGCAATCCAAGGCCTATCTCTTAGATAGGCTCACAATCACACCATTAATCAGTACACTACCACCAGAATCCATTACTTGTCAATACCATACCTCCCTTGACTTCGTTGACTGAAGCTAATTGAACAATCCAGAACAGTAATTACGTAGGCAATTCATTACAAGTTTCTGATAAGCTTTAATGAGCTTATGAACTATGAAAATGAAGATTTGAAAGCTTAAAACAGATTTAGAAAATTATATTGCTTTGATTTAAAATGAAAAGTACTTTTATTAAAACTAAGAAATGATTACAAATGAAAGCTGAAAAGTTACAATAAGCTAAAATACGTAAGCTTAAGCTAAAGCTACTTCACTACTCTACTCCTACCTACTGACTATCTATCTATCTAACCAGCCAAATTCGTTGGTGAGTGAGGAGTATAAATAGCTGAGCTTGAGCCTTGGGGTGATGTCACAAGAAGGTCCTGGAAGAAAGAATATCCCTTGAATATCCTCCACTTGATCCCATGTGCACTTCTAATCCAATTAGAGCCCTTGGTGATGTGTTGAAACCATTCAGATCCCTCCATTCGTCCACTCTGTCATTCCATGTGTTGTCAGACCTCTGACACGTTGTCAGTTCTAAGAGAAGTACGGAGTTGCCCTTAATGAAGGTTAATTTGGAGTGGGAGTGGGTAATTGTTGGTAAAGTGATTTTAGGGTTCTTAGGATTCTGGTAACTGGGAGAATTGGGGGTAAAAAGGCGCGAGTGGGTTTTTTTTTATATAATTTTGTTTTTTAACCGGGTTTTGTAGGAATTGGGCTTAGTTGGGTTATGGTGTAAGGGAATAGGCTAGGGGTGATTGGGATGGGCTTGTGGATTGTGATAATGTTTTATTTTTGGTTTTGGATTTAAAGGTTTAGGAAATAGGCAGCTTTGTATCACAAGGACTAATATTGACAATTCTGAAATTCCAGGGACCACTTATGTAAATTAATCCAGGGACTATACTTGGCATTTTTCTGATTCTTCAAGGACCATTGTTGTCACTTTGAACACAATCTCGATCAAGGCTTGAGAAAATGCTTCCCGGTATCGATTCTTGACACTCGTTCCAATCCCGTGCTCGTTTTGTTGCTTTTGTCTCGTTTTCTGTCCAATTTTGTATATCCATACTTGCACATTCGAAAACACAAAAACAAGTATATCTTTGGCATTCGTTAGCGTTTTTGGTCTTTTTGATCTTAAATTGGTAAATAAAAGATATGTAATTTAATACATATCACAAGGTGTTTTTAAAGTCGGTGAAAAACTGTTTTGGAGAAGTTTTTAATGTCGATGCAAGCAGTTTGAAGAAGGTACGAGTTTTTTTCTAGGGATTGTTCTTAATCGTATTTATTATTATGGTTTATATTGCTGTTACGATAAGTAAGGTTTTGGCTACAAAAAGAAAATCCCTTCTACGATTCATTTAATTTGATTGGATCAACAACTGCTTTAGTTATTTAATCTACTTCCTTGGTAGATTATAATTAATTCAGTTTACTCTTTCATGGGATATTATTGATCTGACAAAGCTATATATTTAATTGGTCGAATCTCCTATGGTGAAGGTAATCTCGTACTAATAAACAGATATGGAGATGCAATCAATTGTGTTTGTTGTTTTGCGAATGAAGTCAATTGAAGCAGATCTGTGAGAAAGTTTGAGATTGTGGGGTTGGTTATTAATCGATCTATCCAAGTGGGCAGTGAACATAGATGAATTTAATTGGTCGAGTTTTATTATCATTGTTCGGTAAGTGCAATATAATTTATTCATCATTAGCTTATTTGCATGTCTAACCGACCACATTAAATACATAATTTTACTTGTCATCCTTTGCAAGTAGTGTATAAACTCGTACTGCATGGTTTGTCGATAAGTGCATGAATTGGTTTAATTGATGAACAAGATTGGCAATTAATATTGCTTGGTGTATTGCACATGGGTCTTACATACAATTGCATATTCAATACTAAGGGAATGTTATTCATTATTGTTGCTGCTTTTGATCCTATCGTGGGTCGGTTGGATTATACCATGGAGAATGGTGATTTTTTATGTGTTTGAAGAATTTTCATGTGAACCGACTATCAAGATGACGTGCTCAACAGGTAAGTTTACTGGTGCTTATATTGAAACTAGCATTGGTGAGTTGAATTAATATTCAATGATGACCCCTAGTTATATCTTCATACTGGTTGTTACTTGAGCTGTTGGAACAAATTATGTTGTGAGAATACGGTCTTGTGGAGTGGAGATATGCATAAGAAAGAGTAAGGTACTTGTCTATTCTCAATTTCCACTGCTCGCTCTTTGTTTCCACTGCTAGCTTCATGATTCCCACTGCTAATGCAAATATGTTACCACTGCTCGTTATTTGTTTCCACTGCTGCCTCGATTGTTTCCACTGTTTGGTCTTGGGCAGTTCGGTAAGCATGTGTTACAAGAAGTGAGGGGAAGATATGGAGTTTCACAAGATGTATTTTTGTTTTAAATGTTCTTAAATGTTTTCAAAGGCTCGTATTTGGTTTTTATTGAAGAAATGGTTACGAAGAAGGTTGTTTATCTCTTATTTGACATTGAAGTGAGGTTCTTGAAGGCGTTTACTTATTTTATCATTGATATTTCTTGATATCAATTGGTGACTTGCTTGGATATACGGTTTATGATTGGGACTTGATTTATCTAGTTTTCATAGGTCAAGGGGTGGATGGACGAAGACCTAGTTAACTATCACTTAAAGGAGATACATTGTAGTACTCAGTGTCACACGAAGAAAGTCGATGTGGATAAATTCAAGAGATTACATAGAGATTTGTTTCAGCTACACCAAATTCTCTATATCATTCTTCAATTAACAATAGTGCAAGCTTAAATAACGAGTTTTGGATATTTTACTTTGGTTTCAAATTTGGTATATCAAGTTTTCTTCACATGTGATCATTACAAGGAGCCTACAGATTTGAAGAATCATGAAGATGGTTAACACATTGGTTTCAGGAGAAGTATCTTATGATGTGTTTAATCATTTGATCTACATGCACCACTCAAGGGGATGTTTATATTGCATATATTCTCTATTTGTTGATAACAAAAAGGGAAAGAGATTTTGGAGTGGCATGGCATGGATTAAGTGGAAGAAAAGATTTGTTTCATTCAGGGAGATGTTTACATCTCAACTTCTCTACTTCGTCTAGGGAAGTTCGTACACGACTTTGTTTGTTTTGTCATCATCAATAAGGGGAAGATTGTTGGGATTCTTGATTTGATGAGACAAAGTGAATATAAGACTGAAACAAAGGGACTAAATCTGACATCATGGAAAGCTGCAAAGAGATGGAAGATTTAGAAAATATGTTTAAAAGATAAAAGATTTAGTTTGTATTTATTTTTATTCCCTTGTAAACCCTAATCCTCTAGTATATAAAGAGGACATAGGTCATTAGTTTTGTGTGCACAGAAAAAGAAAACATATGTAGTCAAACGTTTTCACAATGTAGACGTCTAGGTGTTTATAACCCCAAGGTAATCAAGGTTTACCTTGATCCCTGTTAGATTGTAACCGTTCTAGAATTGATCATCTAGAATTGGGGCGTGTAAGTGAAAGATAATGAAGAAGACTTTGTTAAATATCTTTGTTCTTATTCCGCTTTGTTTTATAACTTGTGAACATCGGTATTATCCTAGATAAAGGTCTAAACAACCTAGAGTTAAGGAGTTATAAATAAAATCCACATTTACTTTGACTTGACAAGTTTAGGGACCAACACTGTAATTTATGTAAAAATAATCGCACCCCCATTAACTCCTTACCCACCCCGTTGGAAATCTAACACGTATATTAATTACGCAACATCTTAATACACTGCCAAACACACACACACACACACAAAATGTAGCCAAATAACAAATGTAAAATTTATTTCGTAAAAATCATATCCAAACACTAGTCGTACGTATTGTGTATATTTTTTTAACACATTTGACTCCCAAGTGGCATATGTGGCAAGTTTGTCATTAGAAACTTAAACTGCAAATGGCAAACTTGACTTACCATTTGCATGTTTGACTTTATAAAGTCAGACTTGACAATGGTAAATGGGAGTTTTTGACTAATGTTTTTGCAAGGTTGACATTACAAACTTAAAATTGCATAATCTAAATTGGAATTTTAGTAATGGATTAGCAATGGTAAATAACCTTTACCATTTTGCAAGTTTGACGTTATAAAGTCAAAATTACAAATGCATGTGTCAAAGAAAGCCTTTTTTGGATGCACTGAATACTCTCGTTTACCACTATTTGGCGACCAACATATGCAGAATGTCAAGTAAACATTTGCCGCACAAACATATTCACAACCAAGAAGTAAATAGCAACATAATGTACAAAATTAGTTGTCTTAGGGTATTCAACCCATACATAATTTATACAAAATTAGTTAAAGATTTCTATCCCAGCAATGGGGGAAGCACGATGGAGACTCAACAGCCTCCATGCCAAGTCCCAGTTCATTTGCATGTTTTCATTCTCATAAGGACTGAAATTGCAGTCATGGATATACATTTTCTCAAGCAAGGGGGAACATGCAAGTATGAACTTTATTATGGTTATTTCATTCTCTGTTCTAGGGAAAGAACGAAACACCACACTTTGAAGCTTCCCCGGGTTCATTGTCTTGCTGGTTACATCTAATGACTCGATCTCCAAAGGTACAACACTAAAGGTGTGTAAGGCCTGCAAAACGAGAGATTATTTATATGCACAACCATTGGAATTTAATATGATGTCTTTCATACATATGCATTCCACTTACCCTAGTTTCTAGCCTTTGCATATTTGGAGACCCACGAATCATTTTAATGATCAATGTAACCATTGCATTATTCCCAAAATCGACCCCCTTTAGCTCAAGAGACTTGAGGGGTAGAAAGGTGACACGGACATTCATCCAGGGTGTACCTTCATCTAACAACTACAAAAGGTCGAATTTTCTTTAGGTTCAAAGCTAACATTGCATCAATGTTAAAAATTACTTTACCATTCTGTAAGTTGAAGTGAAAAAATGAAATAGGTCTTACCTTGCAGTCTTGAAAATCCATGGTAAGGGTCTCAAGTTTAGGAGCATTTGCCAACTCAAAGATATTGGAAGTTGTTATTGTCATGGGATGGTTCCAAACACCAAATGACAAATGTAACTTCTTCAAATTGCTAAGAGTTGCAATATCCAATAGTCTCATCTCGTTTGTAGTACAACGATCCATTTTTAGAGACTCAAGCAAGGGACAATCAGCAACTAAGTCCCAAACTGTACCACTATGAAAATTGACATTACACAATTCTAAGCTTAGTAGCTTTGGAAAACCCCTAAAACTTGTCATAGTGGGAAAAGTGCAACAATGAAGTTCGAGTAATCTCAACTCCTGACAATAGTAAAGTTGGGTTGGCAACGTAACTGGATCACCATACCAGTTTCGAATTATGACCTCCTCAACTCTTACCCGAGCCAAAAACAAAAGCCACTCATGCATGTCTTCATAATTCAACTCGTTTTGCCTAAATAGCGATCTTGGCTCTACGGAGAACACAAACCTTCTTATTGGACCATTAAGCTGAAGTAAAAGACCAGTAATATGCCTCCCATCAAAGTTATTTGTTAAATAATAAAACAAATCCTCATCAACTATGACATCGGTCAGCAAAGTCAACTTAAACCTCCATCTTGTCAATAAAGAAGAGGTTCTCACAGCCTCTTTTAGGGCTAAGCGATTCATAATATTAGTCGTCACGTTATCTGGCATGTTGCTGATATAATCTGCCATATCAGTGACCATATTATCTCTAAAAGACATTGTAATGTTGGAATTTTGGTTGGGTTTTTGAGTTCTGGAAATGATTGATGGTTTTGGTTTTTGATTTACTGATGATGGTATGGATAAAGGTTTGTGTAATTATGGTGTGTAAATGGGTTTGGTTTGTCTCTTAATTGGTATTCGCGCGAATAATAACTAGCGTATCAGAGAAGATAGGCTCAAGTTGCGAAGCAAAGTTCTAAGTTGGTCCCTAAACTTGTCAGTCTTGGTTGATTAACTAAAGTGTGGTGATATAAATGTGTTTTGCCTATTATACCCTTGGGAATATAGCAAAAAATGAGCATTGACCGAGACCAAACTGGTCAAGGGACGCAATCAAAAATCCCCCAAACTAAGATATTGTCGTGTCCTCACGCAATGGGATTCAATCACGCTTTAGAGATAAATAATTTCATAACTCTTTTTACTTAACTTTGAAAAGTAGCAAAATGTTCGAAAGAGATACGAAACCATTTATTCCCTTAAACGCCCCGTTTTACCATTTTCATTGTTCCACCATTTATTACACTTATAACTTACGAACTTTTCACAACTTTATTCGGATGACGGTGTATTGACTTTCATTATCTTGCGATAATTATTAGGTTCATCGAGTAGAAACACGATTCATAGAAAAGTGACCATACGGATAAAATTCGTCATCCTTGATTTTTTCAAGTCCCCAAACTAAGCTTATGAACGAGATCACCATTTATTTACAAGTTAGATGTCAATACTACTCATCGTAGTTACTTGTGTAAAAACCCCTTGTTCGCAAATCTTAGTGTATCTAGAATTTTTTAAATTAATTTGAGAAATGAATTGCTTCATATTTTCTCGTTCCAATATGAGTTAGTCCGATAAAGATACCAAGAATCTCAACGCTAAGTAGTTATCGATCTTCTCTTAAGAAGGTTTGCACGAAAAATGAGGTCCACATCAAGGATATAGGATACATACATGCAAAGACTATGGAATACATCAAAATAGACATAAGTTGGAGAGTACAATTCACGTGCACCTCATGCGTCCGATCTAGGATCGTAACATGCTCCTCACGTGCTACCAACTTTAGTCTTAACACTTAAGCTCATAATCCATAATTCTCAACATAAATCCTTATTCTTTCTTTTGATTTTTCACTTTTTTTTTACTTTTCTTTATACTTTTTCTCATTTTTTCTTTCTTTTTCTTGCCTTAGTAACTTTTTAACTCCGAACCTTCACGGTTTCAATCCAAGACCTACCGCCAACTGCTAGGGTTAGAATGTAGGATCCAAGGCCTGATCTCAATCCGGAGTCTCAAAGCACCTTAGCTCTTATGAATACCGGGCTTTTAGGGTAGCTCCGAAACCACATGCGTACTACGCAATACAACGAAATACCATACAATACAACACAATACAATAGCGTGTATCCTTGATGTGTACCCAATTTTTCAAGCAAAGATTCTCTTAAGAAGATAAAAAACTAAATTTCGTTAAAACCGAGACATCTTTAATTATTTATACAAGATATGGGGTGAAACAAGCTGATGGGAACAAAAGACCACAAGTACCTTCGATGAGCTTTAAAGAGAACCACTACTCCACGTATGGCATCTAACTTCTAAATAAACACTATCATTTCTCGCTCTTCGCCTTTTTAAAGTTCTCAAATAATGAGACCCGCGAATACTTAGCCGATAATCAAGCCACGCATTTTTTAAAGTCAAATACGGAAACTTGCAAACTCTAATAAAAGAATTCGCATTTTATAGCTTCTTATGTAAAAGACTAGCGAAAGCTTTTAAGCTGCGCATATATAAAGTAATGTACGGGAACTTGCAGATTCTAAAAGAAGAATTCGCGTTTTCTAGCTCCTTGTGTACAAAACTAGCACAAGCTTATGTGATCATCATTGGTTAAGAGAACAAGCTAGGGCTCAACACGCCCGATCAAGTCAAAATATTATTCCTACTCTCACCAACAAGAAAGTCGACACGGTGTCAAAACACTTATTCAAACTTTATTCTATATTTCACAACTTTTCAGCACTTATTCTTTTTCATAATTTTTCAAAATTTTTAATTTTTGATATTTTTGAGGAAAAACGAGGTTGCGTGAGTAAACGACAAAAGTGAAAGTGCAAGTCAAATCAAATCGAAGATTGACCCCCCCAAACTAAAACGAAACATTGTCCTCAATGTTTGAAAAGGTAAGGGTAATCCTAACATAAGTCTAGGGCCGTTTATTAATTATGCCAAAGATACGTTAGTCGATAAGATTTAGGATATAATACGGGTTTCCAAAAGCATGAAGAATGAGACTCGAGTGGACATGAGACAAACAACGAGCACGAGAGTCTTCATTAATCGGGAAATTCCTGGACATAAAACACAAACAACCCCGAAACACAAGAATGGAAGAGGTCGCCCCTCCTCACGTTATAGGTTAGAAAATAGAAAGAAGATAGATTGATAAGCATGGGGTGCCTCCCACGAAGCGAACCAAGGCCAAACTGGATAGGAAAATGATTTAAAGCTTCTTAGCGAAACAACAGATGGATTCCATTTTTAAGCTGATAAGCACACACTTTCAAGGGAGAAGTATCTTCTGAGTGATATCATTGCTTTACATTCTAGAGCCACGTAGATTCATCTCTTCCTTATTTCAGTTGTCATGGTTCCTTTTCTATCCTGAAGTTAAGCATACAATAATTCACTCTAGCACTCTCGACGATGAGGTAATTCAAAACATACACTCAAAAACAAATAACTACAACAGATACGAAAGCAGCATGACTTTGTTTCCGATGCCTTGTTTTAGACACGTTGATATGATAGATAGAATTCACCGAGTGCATATCATAATCAAATCATAAACATAACAGACCTATATAATGGGAAGTAATGACCAGGAAGCCTTTGGGGATAAGTATCTTCTGTATTGTATAAGACTTGAGCTTACGACATATTGCATATACTAAATGCATTGAAATTCTACGTCTGTTATAGTACTATAAAACGTATGTTTATGGTATTCTATATATGAACTGTAACACCCCCAAAATTTGGTACAGCGGAAGACTTATCAAAGTTTCGGGGTGCTACTTGGATTGGCACACAACACAATTATATAGAACGGAATAATTATAAATAAGTTTCAATAAATAATTTAAGTAAGAATTTAAGTTTTACAAACCCAAATGTAGCAAGCCCAAAATAATTAAAGATAGGTCCCAATTTATTATTATCAGAGTTTTAGCCAATGACTGATCCTTGTACCCGCAACGCTTACCAAGCCTTCAGTCCGCAAACAGCACATCACAAACTACACAGTACCGGAGAATACATGCTAAAATGGGTCAGCTTACGCTGGTGAGTTCATAGAGTCAAACGCAAACAAACACAACGCAAAGGGGTTCTCATAATAAGGCACGACTCGATAATAACTCATGAACAATATAACCGACAATCCTATAGGTGCACACTATAGCTAGTACCGCACTAGTAGTCGTCCTATCCTACACCTGCAGGATGTAGATAGTACCACACAGCAGTCGCATACTCAATCCATAATCCATATCATAACATATCTACAACATAATCTATAATATAAGCATACTGATGAGACGAAAAATGTTACGTTTTTAGGGGTCGGTTTGAGTCCTAATTCGTATGTTTTTGGTTTAGATTTCACCCAAAGTCATTTCTTTTCTCATTTTAGGTACTTTTGAAGGGAAAATCACAAAAGAAGCATTTTCGGGCGTTTTCGGAGTGAAAAAGTGCGGAAAACAACAAAAACTCAAAAGACCTTAAAGATCACAGAAGGTGACGCCGTCACACTCTACAAGGTGACGCCGTCAGGAACAAGTGAAGTCCAGAAGTGGAAAAAATACTCGTGACGGGCCAGAGAGTTCGTAGTGCAATTTGGTGACGCCGTCAACCTAGGCCGTCAGATCTGGAACCAGCAATTATGACCACGTCAATCAAGGCCGTCAGGAAACTCTAATCGCCGAGCTGACGA
>LBNU01021897.1:888-14896 GCA_014162995.1 Artemisia annua
GTACAAAACTTACAAAATCATATGAAAACGGACAAAAACGTAAAAAAAAAACAGACAAAAACGTAAAAAAGCAGACGAAAACGTAAAAAAATGGACGAAAACCTAAAAAAACTGACATAAACGTAAAAAAGTTCGAAAACGTAAAAAACGTAAAAAAAATCGGATGAATACGTAAAAAACAGACGAAAACGTAAAAAAGCGGTCGAAAACGTAAAAAAGCAGACGAAAATGTAAAAAAATAGGCGAAAACTTAAAAAAAACAAACATAAAAAAACGGTTGAAAACGTAAAAAAATGTACCAAAACGTAAAAAACGGACGTAAACGTAAAAAACATCCGAAAACGTAAAAAAATAGATGAAAACGTAAAAAAAGCCGAAAACGTAAAAAAACAGACAAAAACATAAAAAAACCGAAAGAAAACGTTAAAAAACAGACAAAAACGTAAAAAACCAGACGAAGTCGTAAAATAACAGACAAAAACGTAAAATAACGGTCGAAAACGTAAAAAAACGTAAAAACGTAAAAACCGGACGAAAACGTAAAAAAACTAGTGAAAAAGAAAAAGAAAAGGAAAGAAAATAGTACTTCAATAGTAACAAAAATACTAGTTGAAAAAAAAAGAAAGAAAGAAAGAAGTACTTCAATAGCACAAAAACAAACGGTCTTCTTCTTGTAGATGAAGAGCTTATGTGCACCTCTTCTTCTGCAGACATGGTTTGCAGATGAAGAGGTAAAAACTCTGAAAAAACAAACGACACTGTCAAATTCTATGAGGCTACACACAATAATAATGTATTAGAATAACAAATGAATATAAATAAATATATGTGAGTCGTTTGTTTAAATAAAATACTGCGTATGTTTTCTAAAGCTTTTATGTTATTGTGAGACAAAATTACTAACCATATTTCTAAACCATTAAATGATCTCAAATCGTTTGTTAAGTGTGTAACATAGCTAACATCGGTTCCTGGTTTTACTAACAAAGTCAAGTTCTATGAGGCTACACAAACATGAAGATCAATCAACCGACTAATCGCACTCGATCGTCTTTACTGTGGCGCGATTTACCACTCGATCGATCGCCCTTTGTTTTTAGGATGTGGGTCGTTCTAACGATCTAAATCGTCCCATGTTTTGTGTTTCCAAAGTTTATTTATTTTTATTTTTCAATACTTGTGTTTTGTTTTGTAAATTTGGTATTGTAATGTTAAAATATTTATATCCTATTTAATACGGAAGTGAAAATGCATTAAACATTGAATTGAAAATACAAATTACAGATTAATATAAACTACGATACGGAGATGAAAATGAAAATACAAATTACATTGAAATGTCTGTGTTATAACCCTCGTCGTAAGGAGAATCTGCATCCGCAAACCTGCCCTCTTCATACTCTCTTTCAAGAATGTCAAACAAGTTATTCCTGCGGTATTCAGCTTCCCTTGCTTCCTGCTCTCTACGAGCAACTTCCTCTCGTGCTTCGTTTTCTTTTATTTCTCTCAACACTTCTTCATCCTACTCAAGTAGTCGTAGTTGTTCCTCAGTAAGTTGCAACGGATTGGCTTCGTATTCCACAACCGGTTCCTCTTCCGTTGGGAATACCGAAAAGATATCTGCTGGTGGAGTATTTACCATGTTTCCGAGAAATTGTTGGGAGAAGTTGTGTTCGTTGGGAAATTATTGGGATAAGTTGTGTTTTTTGGGAAATTTGGAAGAAGTTTTCTTGAGACATTGTTGAGAATCTGTGATAAAAAGTTGTATGGATGTGAGAAACAAAGCAGAGTGTGGCTATATATAGGGAAATTTTTGAATTTAAAATTGAATTTGAATTTGAATTTTCCCGCTCGTACTGTAACCTTTAATTTGAATTTGAATTTTGGTTATCTCATTCATAGTGTAACTTTTACTTTGAAATTAAATTATAAATTGAATAGGGTTTGTTTTAAAAATATAAAAAGACATGGTTTTTTTTTGAAAAAAATAATAATGAAGGTCGCCTTTACTGTGGCAACCAATCGCCTGAAGGTCATCAGAGATAGAAAACCGACGTGGCAGATAAAATGAGTGAAATTGACACTCATTACTGTGTTTAGCCCGAGTGATTTTACGTAGTATGAAGTAGTATGAATTGATGTCATGGCATTTAAACGGATAATCTGCATAAGAAAGTTGCAAAAACATGTTGTGAAAAATAATTTTTGAATTTTTTGTGTTAGCAATGGTATATTTAACAATTTGTTGTATTTCAAGTGGATAAGAATTGAAATTTTTTAAACAACATATGTGGTCAACTATTTATCCATGTGACACAATTAAATATAGAAAAACTTTATATTTTCGATTTCACTTACATCATGATAGATATGCATACACCTTAACTTGATGTAACACGTATATTAAATCAACTATGATAGTGAAGTTTAATACTTTATGTACTTCGTACTTCTTCATAGTGAATTAATCAAATAACAATTAACTTGTTTATTTTTAACTTGATGCGACATATGTTTATTATTTATGTGTCATACGTATGTATATACGGACTTATTTTTATTTATTTATTTATTTATTTTTGAACGGCTATATTATTAGAGGCTAACAAGATACTACACAAAGATAAGGAGTTAGAACATGTCATCCAAAAGATCCAATCAAATTTATTTTTAACATCTACTAAAACACCATGTATAAGACATCAAAACAATCTCGTCAAATAGTAACTCCAAGCGCAGATGAGAACTTTCAAACACCACTTGATTACAAAATTTCCAAATCACCCACCACATTACGTAGAAAACACCTTCCAACACACATTTAAGCCCTTTAGAAAGACGAATGACGTTGAACCAAGAGAGCCAATCAACATAAGAATGAATATCCTGAATATCTAATTCCCATCAACGAGCAACTTTAAGCAAAAGCTGGCGAGCCACGTTACAAGAAAAGAGAATGAATGTCTTCACATTAGTGGGCAAACGTCTTCTTTTGCTATCGGAGAAGTCGCTGATGCGTCTGGGGAACGCATCAATCTTTTGGCGGCGCCAGGGGCGGGAGATGTCTTCGTCCCCTCGACTGCGATGTCTTCTCCTTGATTTCCAATGGCCCGTTTCTCTTTCCTCGTTGTCCGAGGAGTTGCTTGAAGATGGACTTCTTCTTTGGCGGTTATCGCGGCGACTGTCCTCAGAGTCGCTAGAGGGTGGGGTCCTTATTTTCCTGCGACTGCGCCGACTACCACTTGAATTCGAACTTGAGGGGCTCTCACTTGGAGGATATCGCTGTCCCCTCAGTCTTTCTTGGATTCTGCGACCGCCGATTCTGTCATGAACGCTACGGCGGCGCCCACTGGTTTCGCTTCCCGAGCGATATTGTCTATCCTCAGGTTCACTGTCTTCCCTCCTTTCTCCGATTCTGTTGAATACCGTTGTTCGACGTGTGTTTCTCTCTCGTCGTTCTCTACGAGAAGGTGGCGGGGATGTCTCAAGTTCTGAGTCAAAACTGAGTCGAGCCTGAATACTTTGGTTCGACCTTCTCTTTGCCTCCTCTCGCATGAGGGAGGTTAGGGATTCGAAATTTTTAGCCACGGAACTCGCTTGGAGGTAGCTCTGCGTACGTACTCCCCTCAGCGCGGATACCGTCGTCCCCAGGTTGGTACCTGATGTCGCGGGAGTGTGCTATGTATGTGGCTGCCGATGGATTCACCTCCGGCATGTCTGACCATGGGAGTGCGGACGTGCGCGTTGGTTTCCCTCGCCGGCAACGGTACGTATGGTGGGGATCCGTTGGGTACCCTGTGATTGGGTAATCGTCTCTTGGGTCCCGTGCTTCCCTAGGCTGCGCTGGTTGTTCCAGTAGTTTGCCTGGGGTTCTGGTCGTTCTGCGACCTTCCTGTTAGTTGGTCAAGCTGAGTTCGTAACTGACTCATGTTGCTAGTTTTTGTTGTTCTAGTCTTTTTGGAAAGCTCTTAGTGTATTGTCCCACGGATGGCGCCACTTGTTGATACAAAAGTTGGGCGTGGCTTGACTTGAGTACCAATTCGGGTGAAGTTGCTTGAGACCTGCGCACTAAGAAAATAACAAACACCGTTAGGCTTATCGAGGGATTGTTTCGCCCGATTATCCTCCGGTGTGAGAGTAAGTAATCGTGTTTTGGGTTAAGGCTCGTAGCTTAGGGTTTAGTATCGTACCTTTAGAGGGCTGAGGAGATCTCTATTCATACACACGAAACCCTAGTTGGTTTCGTGTTCCCCAATCTTCGGTATCCGATATCTATCAATAATAATAGAATATATCGCATACCGGATAAGTGCCCGTATCCGGGCTTGGGCCTAAGCGTTAACTAAATAGTCCACTCGTGGTGGGCTTAAGTATAATTCTGTATTTGCGGGCCTCGTGGACTGCAAATATCGTTATAATGGCCCATTTGTGATGGGCTTGCGTATTGGATGGGTGCATGACCCGGATCCATACCATACGTCATCAACTGTCAAGTTCTATGAGGCTACACACAGTAATAATGTATTAGAATAACAAATTAATATAAATAAATATATGTGAGTCGTTTGTTTAAATAAAATATTGCGTATGTTTTCTAAAGCTTTTATGTTTGTTGTGAGACAAAATTACTAACCATATTTCTAAACCATTAAATGATCTCAAATCGTTTGTTAAGTATGTAACATAGCTAACATCGGTTCCTGGTTTTGCTAACAAAGTCAAGTTCTATGAGGCTACACAAACATGAAGATCGATCAACCAACTAATCGCACTCAATCGTCTTTACTGTGGCGCGATTTGCCGATCTAAGGATGTGGGTCGTTCTAACGATCTAAATCGTCCCATGTTTTGTGTTTCCAAAGTTTATTTTATTTTTTTTATTTTTTTTCCAATACTTGTGTTTTGTTTTGTAAATTTGGTATTGTAATGTTAAAATATTTAAATCCTATTTAATACGGAAGTGAAAATGCATTAAACATTGAATTGAAAATACAAATTACAGATTAATATAAACTACGATACGGAGATGAAAATGAAAATACAAATTACATTGAAATGTCTGTGTTATAACCCTCGTCGTAAGGAGAATCTGCATCCGCAAACCTGCCCTCTTCATACTCTCTTTCAAGAATGTCAAACAAGTTATTCCTGCGGTATTCAGCTTCCCTTGCTTCCTGCTCTCTACGAGCAGCTTCTCTCGTGCTTCGTTTTCTTTTATTTCTCTCAACACTTCTTCATCCTACTCAAGTAGTTGTAGTTGTTCCTCAGTAAGTTGCAACGGATTGGCTTCGTATTCCACAACCGGTTCCTCTTCCGTTGGGAATACCGAAAAGATATCTGCTGGTGGAGTGTTTACCATGTTTTCGGGAAATTGTTGGGAGAAGTTGTGTTCGTTGGGAAATTATTGGGATAAGTTGTGTTTTTTGGGAAATTTGGAAGAAGTTTTCTTGAGACATTGTTGAGAATCTGTGATAAAAAGTTGTGTGGATGTGAGAAACAAAGCAGAGTGTGGCTATATATAGGGAAAATTTTGAATTTAAAATTGAATTTGAATTTGAATTTTGAATTTTCCCGCTCGTACTGTAACTTTTAATTTGAATTTGAATTTTGGTTATTCCATTCATAGTGTAACTTTTACTTTGAAATTAAATTATAAATTGAATAGGGTTTGTTTTAAAAGTATAAAAAGACAGGGTTTTTTTTTGAAAAAAATAATAATGAAGGTCGTCTTTACTGTGGCAACCAATCGCCTGAAGGTCATCAGACATATGTTGTCAAAAATAATTTTTGAATTTTTTGTGTTAGCAATGGTATATTTAACAATTTGTTGTATTTCATGTGGATAAGAATTGAAAATTTTTAAACAATATATGTGGTCAACTATTTATCCATGTGACACAATTAAATATAGAAAAACTTTATATTTTCTATTTCACTTAAATCATGATAGATATGCATAAACCTTAACTTGATGTAACACGTATATTAAATCAACTATGATAGTGAAGTTTAATACTTTATGTACTTCGTACTTCTTCATAGTGAATTAATCAAATAACAATTAACTTGTTTATTTTTAACTTGATGCGACATATGTTTATTATTTATGTGTCATACGTATGTATATACGGACTTATTTTTATTTATTTATTTATTTATTTTTGAACGGCTATATCATTAGAGGCTAACAAGATACTACACAAAGATAAGGAGTTAGAACATGTCATCCAAAAGATCCAATCAAATTTATTTTTAACATCTACTAAAACACAATGTATAAGACATCAAAACAATCTCGTCAAATAATAACTCCAAGCGCAGATGAGAACTTTCAAACACCACTTGATTACAAAATTTCCAAATCACCCACCACATTACGTAGAAAACACCTTCCAACACACATTTAAGCCCTTTAGAAAGACGAATGACGTTGAACCAAGAGAGCCAATCAACATAAGAATAAATATCCTGAATATCTAATTCCCATCAACGAGCAACTTTAAGCAAAAGCTGGCGAGCCACGTTACAAGAAAAGAGAAGGTGAGATGAAGTCTCCCCAGCAAAACTGCAAATGGGACAAAGAATACACGACACATCTATCCCACGAAGGGACAAATTAAATCTCGTAGGCAACCTATCCAAGGAAACCCTCCAAGCAAGAATGTTGATCTTTATAGGGACTACATTTACCCATCTCGTTGGAGCACCTACCATTGGCAATAAATAGTCATCAATATAGGAGCGGCCGACTTAACTGAGAACTCACCCGCGGAATCAAGAGTTCAAACCCATCTATCGTTAAAACTGGATAGGATAATGGTAGCAACTTTTTCGACAAAGAAGATGACGTTGATCTTCTTCTAAACCACCACGTGGTACTCTCCTAAAAGAAGCAGACATAGAAGAATCTCTAAACTTAGCAGCTACACAAGTATGTTTGTCACATTCCAGAGCGTATAGCCGTGGGAAAATGGTTTTCAAAGGAGAATTAGAAAGCCAAGTATCCTCCCAAAACAAAGTATGCTCTCCATTGCCCATTGTCTTGCAAATCGATACCTTTGGAAGACAAAGAATTGAATTCTCGAATAATAACAGTCCAAGGAGAATGTCTTGCCAAAATACATGGATTGTCGAGAGCACCACGATCACCATAGATAGCTTTTATACAACGATATCACAGGGACGAATCATTAGAGATGAACTTCTGTATCCATTTGAACAAGAGGGCCCAATTTAGAGCAAAGAAACTAGAAACTCCAAGTCCACCTTTTATCTTTGAAGCCAAAATTTTCTTCCAACCAATCATAGAGATTTTCCTGTCTTTATTATCAACATCATTGAAGAAATCCCTACGCATGGAGGTTAAAACTGGCATGGAGGTTAAAACTGATTTTAAAAGCGTGAGACGACCACCTATGGAAAGGGTTTTGAGCTTCCATTTCGAGAGATAAGAGGTAATTTTAAAAGAACTTCCTCTCAAGAGCAATTTCTAAAACTAGACACGCCTACCTTAAAACCAAGATAATTAAATGGAGCCGTTAAGGTAGTACATCTAGTAGAGTTGGCTGCCACGAAAACATCTTCTTGGGGAATATTAATACCTACTTTTATGAAGATTAATCTTGACCCGAATCCAAGAAAAACAATTAAGCACGCTAACAATAGTGTTATTATTCGACTTATCCCATTTACCAATGAAAACCGCATCATCCGCTATAGAACAAGTAGGACAAGATCAAGGATTCATCTAATTGGATACCCTTATAAAGACCTGCATTCAATATGTTGTTGAACGAAAGATGCAGACATTCCTGAACCATAATAAATAGAAAAGGGGATAAAGGATCTCCCTGTTTCAAACCTTTGTGGAATTTGAATTCAGAGGTCGGATTACCGTTAACGAGAATAGATCCATGGTGGAGTTGAGACACCCACAAATCCAGTTTCTCCATTTAACTCCAGAACCAAATTTATTTAGAATATCATCTAGATAATCCCATCTTACCGAATCAAAAGCTTTTTTGAAGTTACGATATACAGTTATATTGTACTACCCGAATAATCAAACACAAGATCGTTTATCTATGGGATGTGATTTGCACATTTTTTTTTTTTTTTTTTTTTTTTTTTTTTTTTTTTCACACTCATCTTACAAGTTTTTAAAACAAGATTTAAATATGATACAAATGTCTAATGCAGTACTTGAAGTGTCCCAATAAAAAATAATGTGCAAATCAATTCTCTTTATCTATGAACACATATATGATATTATGCACTTATAATATTATGATATTTCTATAAGATATATGTCAACCAAAAGTTGAGCGAGTCAAGCGTCATGGATGCCTAAGTTCAGTGAGGTTAAAATATACACCCAATATAAATGGACGGTGTCAGGATTTTGATGTTATGGGGCGAACTTAACGTAAAATTTATAATGAAAATATCGCTCAATGATGTATCTATGATTTTGTTTTTCAAACTATGATTCAACCTAACACAATAATGACGAATAATAAATTAAATTTACGCAAGCATAATTTGACAAGTAAATTCATTTTATTGTTGTATTTGATTGTTCAAGTACTTCATTTTTGAACTTTAATCAGCATATCTATATACTCCGTATATGATTAGGGGGGAGAGTAAGAATCAAATGAGAAGAATTCTTAAAATAAGAAGAATGAGAAATAATTATAACTATACATTAGAGATGCATCAATTTGAATTAGATGCATCCCTAATCTTGAGATGCATCATAGTATATTTTCTAGCTAAAAATTAGATGCATATACATATATTAGATGCATTTCATCAAGTTAGACGAATTCTATGTATTTTTCGTCTGCGGGTCAAATTTGTTGCTAGTACTATCTTGCATCGTTTTCACTTCAAAATCACTTTCGAAACTAATTGTGGTGCATCTAAATGAATAGAGATGCATCTAATTCAAGTCGATACACCTCAAATATGCCATTATAGTCATTTCTCATTCTTCTCATTTTAAGATTTCTTCTCACTAGATCCTTACCCTAAGGGGAGTAAGGATCAAATGAAGAAGAATGAGAAATAATTATAACTGTACATTAGAGATGCATCAATTTGAATTAGATGCATCCCTAATCTTGAGATGCATCATAGTATATTTTCTAGCTAAAAATTAGATGCATATACATATATTAGATGTATTTCATCAAGTTAGACGAATTCTATATATTTTTCGTCATCTGCGGGTCAAATTTGTTGCTAATACTATCTTGCATCGTTTTCACTTCAAAATCACTTTCGAAACTAATTGTGGTGCATCTAAATGAATAGAGATGCATCTAATTCAAGTCGATACACCTCAAATATGCCATTATAGTCATTTCTCATTCTTCTCATTTTAAGATTTCTTCTCACTAGATCCTTACCCTAAGAGGATGATTGCAAAAGTTATTAAGAAACTTGCTATTCTACTGAATAACAAATGAATAAAATGAGTTAATTAGAGGTGGCTCAGCACACACTAGTCACCATACTAGCTCCGTCCCTGACAATATCTTATATATTAAAAACTTAAGTTGTCTTATAAATGCAAAGTGCTCATAATAAATGTTTCATGAATTGATGAATGTGATTTCCGCACAAAAGTTTGTACCGTACAATATGTTTTGCATGAGAAATCGTGCACAAAAGTTTGTACGGTACAACATGTCTCAAGCCATCTCTAAACCTCAAAGAATACAAACAAAAAATGACATGAATGCATAAATTAAACACACCAATTAATGGTTAGTCTTTTTACTTTCCTGTCCATAAGTTTTATCAACTATATAATGTGTCAAAAATCACACACAACAAATCATAACTTCCTCCACACCGCGTGCACATTGGGATACAACTTATTATGGTGGTAAAGTAAGCATCATATCATCTTACTTATTTAGCATATTGATTTATATTGTTTTATGTAAATTTCACGTGTGTTTTGTATGTGTAACAATGTAGGACATAAAGATGGTGCTTAGGAGGTTTGGTAGTAACATCATCTTCTCTAATGGTTTAAGAGATCCTACACATCGTTGTCTTATCAATTAAGTGGAACATGTACGAACATTTTTATTTTGATCGAAAATGCAGTATATCGATTAACTATATTTAAGTTACTAACAATCAACTATATCTAAATGTTTTTTGCAGCGCGTCAAGAAACATTAAAGAAAGAGATCAAGAAGTCACGAAAATTGTATCAACAACAAAACATGCAAAAGGCAAATGAACAACAACGACGACGACGACGACACGGCCACCGGTGGGATGAATACTTAACATTCATATTAATAGTACGTTACAAATTAAACATGCAATATTTTACTATGTAATACCGAAAAACGGGCTAATACTATTGATTCGTTAGCAAGTAAGTTTATTGAAATAATATGACGAGCTTTCAATGGATAGGTATCCTAATGTGTGTAATTAAAAAACTAAAACGAACTACAAACATGTTACTAGAGAAAATTGCTTCATGTACTTATTGTATCATATCTTACCCTTATTTTTATGTGTATTAAGACATTTTTGTTTTCTTTNTCTCATCATTCAGAAATAAAATTTAACTAAGATATCATGAGACTATTCATGTCTCTTGCAAGCGTTGCATAACCATCTTAAATGTGGAGTTAATAAACCTTTTGCATATATTAATTTACTTTGACCGTCTATTGAAAAATGATAAAGCTCATAAGACGATAAATATATTTGGTTCTAGCAATTAACTTAACGTAACAAAAGTACCTTATAAAATTTCAAAGACATTTCATGTTTACAAGTGTATTCAAATAATGAAATGACATGATCCCGCAATGAATACATGACGAAAATTAGTGCTAAACATTACTTTATGAACACTTAGATACACCCCATGTGCAACTCACGGGTCTCAATGACTCATGCTTAGAAAATGTGTGATACCATCACAATAAAGATATTTAATGACGAAAATAAGTGTCGAAGATTACATGTCAATAAACTATTTTAAATGTGTGAGGTGTGATACCATCACAACTTAGATATATAATGACGAAAATAAGTGCCGAAGATTATACTTTGAACACTTATATACAGCCCATGTGCAACGCACGGGTTTTAAATACGTATCATGCTTAGAAAATGTATGCTACCATGACAACTTATGTATACAATGACGAAAATACGTGCCAAATTAAATACGTGTAAAGCTTAGAAAATGTGCGATTCCATGACAACTTAAATATAAAATGACGAAAATAAATGCCGAATATTACGCTATGAAAACGTTTATACAGCCCATGTGAAGTTTAAATATAAAAATCACTAAACAACTAATGTCGTAATTACAAAAGATGTGATACCATCACAACTTTCAAAGCTGATAACGAAAATAATTACAGCACATTACACTATCACCAAGTAGATAGAGCCCGTGTGCAACGCACGGTCTGAATGACTCGTTTATGATAATCAAGATGTTATAAATCAGTAGTTCCATTCTTAAATACAACGTCATAAATAGATATATGTCAAGCAATGTAATGCGACACAATAGGACCATTTTGGTACCCGCTTGGAGCTACTATACGCACACCAAGTTATAGGTACGACATCGTTGTCGTGAAGCCTATTATTGGGTAGTATTTTTCTTTGCATGATTTATGTTTGCGTTTGTTAATTTGTGGGTTACAACGCACATATTACACATGTTATAGAATGACCGTTAATAAAGAAATTCTTTTGATCTGATTATAAAACTGTGTTATAAGGGTAAAAGTTAACCTGATGTTTCTCATCTTATATATCGATCTATATAACGTGTTACTACTACATGTTATCATGGTACGTTGTGCTTTAATAGATGCCTTTAGTAACATTACGAGCATGTCAATCAATACTTTGAAATTGCTTATGGTCAAACATGCTTAAAAGCACAGANAATCAGCATATCTATATCTCTTCTCTTATATAATAAAACAAAACCCCTAGTGGGTACTTTGTCATTTTGAAAAAAAAGAATATTTCCTTATTAGGTAATATGTTAATTATTATTTAATTTATAATTTTTAAATTCGTTTTGTTGATATACTATACAAGTAGAAGATAAATACAAAAAATATAGATAAGATTTAAATGATTATCTTTAATCATAAAAAACTACAATTAAAAATCATAAATCAAACAAAATAAAAATTAAATTATTTGTTTTTTAATAAATAAAAATATATCATTTAAAATTTTTAAAAAAAAACCCGCGCGTGCGCGGGTATTATAACTAGTATATGATTAAGGGGGGATGATTGCAAAAGTTATTAAGAAACTTGCTATTCTACTGAATAACAAATGAATAAAGTGAGTTAATTAGAGGTGGCTCAGCACACACTAGTCACCATACTAGCTCCGTCCCTGACAATATTTATGATAATCAAGATGTTATAAATCAGTAGTTCCATTCTTAAATACAACGTCATAAATAGATATATGTCAAACAATGTAATGCGACACAATAGGACCATTTTGGTACCCGCTTGGAGCTACTATACGCACACCAAGTTATAGGTACGACATCGTTGTCGTGAAGCCTATTATTGGGTAGTATTTTTCTTTGCATGATTTATGTTTGCGTTTGTTAATTTGTGGGTTACAACGCACATATTACACATGTTATAGAATGACCGTTAATAAAGAAATTCTTTTGATCTGATTATAAAACTGTGTTATAAGGGTAAAAGTTAACCTGATGTTTCTTATCTTATATATCGATCTATATAACGTGTTACTACTACATGTTATCATGGTACGTTGTGCTTTAATAGACGCCTTTAGTAACATTAGGAGCATGTCAATCAATACTCTTGAAATTGCTTATGGTCAAACATGCTTAAGAGCATTCGGTAAGATGACCCCAGGTTAAAACTTAACGCACTGCCACGTCAGCGCCACATCAGCTTTTACCTTTTAACCTTAACTCTTGACTTTCCACCCCGGTAGCATAACTCACCTTCACCTCAATTATTATTTTCAATTTCAACCCCGTTAGAGGGGGTGGGATGGATTTTTTTTTTTTTTTTTTTTTTTAAGCAAAGAACTCAACTTAACGCACGTCAAGTTCTTAACTTCATGGTCAACCTTTGCCTTTGCCTTGCCCTTAACACAGGTGAGGGTAAGTTAACACACCTCCTTTTTGGGATGAGTTAAGATTTAACGCAGGGGAAGGTTACCTTACCCCCTGCTCTAAACATGATCAAAATAATATTAGCCGTCAACTTATCCTATTTAAAAGATATTTTTAATCCGAACAATAACTTCCTATAAGGGCCACATTTGATTTCGCAAACGATTGATAGAATAATTTAAAGTTAAAAAGCAATAAAAATGTATTAGTACATGTTTTCTTAAACACTCGAAACTAATTAATTCTTTACTTTTCGGAAAGCAAAAACAGTTGTAAATATTAATTGTCAAATTCTTGTCTTAGAAAAAAATGTGTGGTTTTGGTATGGTCATATAGGTAGGTGGAATATGTCATACTTTTTATGCCAAAAGTTCTTTATAGATCCAACTTTTACCATAGATCCTATCAAGCAATCTTAGCCACTTATTTTATTTTATCAAAATAAAAAAATAAACTTCCACCCTTTTTTTAAAACTTAAATATTTCGCAAACCGTAAATCGTCAAGCTACAAAAAAAATACCATCGCGACGAGAATTAAATTATCTTTCTATAGACATGCATTGTTATATACTTTCGACGAACTTTTTTTTCGATGAACTTTATTTTTTTCGCTCAGAAAAATCATATATGATTCTTACGAATCATATATGATTCGATTTTAACAAATCATATATGATTCTTACGAATCATATATGATTCGTAAGAATCATATATGATTCATAAGAATCGAATCATATATGATTGTTACGAATCATATATGATTCTTTCTAGGCGGAAATTAAAAAAAAAAAGTTCGTCGAAAGTATATAACAATGCAT